>JABFIG010000004.1:0-301486 GCA_017139545.1 Ambrosiella cleistominuta | reverse complement strand
CCCCCCCCTCCAGCCCAGCCCCATTCCCCTTGTCTTACACACACTCTCCGTCTGCCCATTTGTCCACTTGGTCCGACAGAAAAAGACAAAGAATCACCAACATGATCAACACGCCATTGTCCTTCGCTTCTTCAGTGACATGACATGGCGGCGGATGTTCTGTCGTTGTCATTGTCGTTGCTATCACTCGTAATATATATAAAAAGGGACCGATTCCCATTTGGTATGAACAATAATTATTATAACCATTATAGCTACATACAGTCAGTCAGTCAGTCAACTGTCAGGGTCTACCTCCTCTTTTGTATATCCATCATACATATACAAAGACTCACCTCGTCACAGCTCTCCTTTCTTTTTTTTGTCCTCTCTGGTCCTGCTCCGCCAGTCAAGACAACCCAACAATCCTCCCCTACCATGCTCCGACTAAACCTCTCCGGCCCCTCCGGCATTTTCCTCCTCTTCATCCTCCTCTCCCTCCTCCCCTCCACCCTCGCCTCCCCCGTCGTCCACCCCCGCGATGATAACCCTCCCCTCAAAACCTTCGATCTCACCATAACCTGGCAAGACTACGCCCCCGACGGCTTCACCCGCAAAATGTTCCTCATCAATGGCCAATTTCCCGGCCCCCGCATCGAACTGACCGAGGGCGACTCCGTCCAAGTCACCGTCGTGAACTCGTCCCCTTACAACACCACCATTCACTGGCATGGTTAGTTTCTTCCCCCCCCCCCTTTTTCCTTCCTGTTATCCTCCCCATACTAAACCCCACCCCGTAATCTCCAGGCCTCCAAATGCTCAATACCCCGTGGGTTGATGGCGTCCCTGGCGTCTCGCAAATATACATCGCCCCTGGTGCCTCCTTCGTCTACGCCTTCACTACCACCCAGTACGGCAACTACTGGTACCACTCCCACTCCCACTCCCAAATCGACGACGGCCTCTACGGCCCCATCCTCATCCACCCGGCCTCTACCACTGCCGCCCCCTGGTCTCTCATCAGCAACTCCACCTCTACTCAATCTGCCATTGCCGCCGCCGTCGCCAAGTCGGAGCCGCTCATGCTGTCCGACTGGCAGCATCTCACCTCAGATCAACGCTGGGAGATCTCCGTCGAGTCCGGCATCGAGACCCCGTGCTTTGACAGCCTGTTGTTCAACGGCAAGGGCTCCGTACAATGCATGTCGTCCGACACCATCACCACCCTCACTGATGCCACGCAAAAGTACTATCTCTCCCTTGACAATGCCACCAGCCTGACCGCCAAGGGCTGTCTCCCTGGCTCCGTCGTCGGTGAAGTCCTTGCTGCCGGCTTCGCTACCAATCTCTCCGCCATCCCCAGCACCGTCTTCGATGTCTGCACCAACTCCTCCGCCGGCCAAACCGTTCTCTCCTATAACTCGTTGGCCGCCGACAATTCCGGAACCACTTGGGTCGCCCTCGACATCATTGGCTCCATGGGCCTGCTTGCCCTTTCCTTCTCTATCGACGAGACCAAAGTCTGGGTGTACGCTGTCGACGGCGCCTATATCGAGCCACAACTTGTCGACATCATCACCGTGAACAACGGCGATCGGTATTCCATCCTCGTCCCCCTAACTACTCCCGGCTCCTGGGCCATTCGTGCCATCTCAACATCCACCGCTCAAATCTTGTATGCCAATGCCGTTCTGAGCTACTCCGTCTCCGGCCAATTCGGCAACACCACTGCTTCAACTTCCACCCCATCCATCAATGGTCGCGGTGTTCCTGTTGACAACTCAAAAGTCACCTTCGACCAATCAACCATGAAGGCGTACCCCCCGAAACCCTCCGTCGGCGATGCCTCGTCGGCCGATCAAACCGTCATACTTAACCTGCGCATCGCCGACCACGCATACGAGTGGGCTCTCAACAGCACCATCTACCCAATGGCCCTCGACGCTGCGGCGCCCCCGTTGCTCTTCAGCCCTAAACCCGACCGGTACAACAATGTCACCATTACCACCAAGAATGGCACCTGGGTTGATGTCATTTTCATTGCAAAAAGCCCAATGCCCCCGCACCCCATCCACAAACACGCCAACAAAATGTACCTGATCGGCCAAGGCACTGGCACTTGGACATGGCCCGATGTTGCGTCAGCTGCGGCAGCGAATCCGGGGTCGTTCAACTTCGATACGCCGCCGCATCGTGATACCTTGACAACCTTGGATTCAGCAACCGAAGATACGTGGATGGTGATGCGGTATCAGGTCATAAATCCCGGCGCGTGGCTGATGCATTGTCATATTGAGACACACTTGAGAGGTGGTATGGCGGTGGTCATTCAGGATGGTATTGATAAGTGGCCGAATATTCCCGAGAATTATCTCAACTACGGGAACGACGACTGAGACGCTTTGTCACACTTGATGTGTTGCTCTATTTCATGTCCGCGACATCCGTTCCGGATCTGCTGGCTTTTGTTAGCATTTTGGTATTTCTTGTTTTAAATAGTATTTAATAATGTGTTGTTGCGCATATGTAGTCCATTCTGTAGAATAATATCCAGGGTTAATATCGTCTAAGTCAGTAAAGGGTTGCCCATGTAAGCCAATCACAGTGTGGTAAAGATGCACATAAGAATGAAGATAACAAAGATGATGAGAAAGCGACCTCACAAGTCAAAAAGAAGACTATCTTATATAAAGAAACTAGGAAAAATGCCATATAAAACAAAACAAAAAACAAAGAAACACCATCATCACCTTTGAACCAATTGCTGCTCAGACCCGATTATTCTCGTCAGTAAGACCAGCTATACAGCTGAAAAAATAATACGTAAGCCGTTCGTGCGTCTGACTGCCTACATGCCAAATCGCCAAAGATGGTGTGGGAGATCTTTCATAAAACATCCCCACCACCTCCGTCCGTACTTGACTTGATAGATCGCCCGACAACAACTCATCATATCCTTCAGTTGCTAGCGAAGAGGCCGCCGAAGACCAACTAGTTTTCGAGGCTATGCCAACAAGTAGACAGTAAGGCCATGAAAGTGTCAACGCCCTAACCAAGATAATCCTTGATCTCTTCAGACTCCTCGATTGTCTTTTGGAATGAGAAGGGCTCAAACGGCCAACCCGCAAACTCAGCAAACTTGGAGAACGATTCGACCCAAGCCAGACGCAGCGAATGCAGCATAGCAGAAGTACCCTCCATGAGAACCAGAATGGCAACAGTGAGGAAGAACCAGAAACCAAACATTATGACAATCATGATTCCACCCAGCAGACCAGTCCTGCCAAGAGCGAGGTTCAAAGTCATGTTCCATAAAACCGCCGAAAGCTGCTGGTGAGCAAGTGATAATGCCCACAGACGCAGGTAAGAAGCAGTGTGTGATACACAGTTAAGACAGAACTCAATCGTGTGGATGATCTGATGAATCATGACCTCACTGAACTCAAACTCCTCGTGCTCCTCGTCATCGTCACCATCGGGAGCGAGCATAGCGACACCCTCACTAGCGGCTGTCGAGTCCAAGCTGGGAGCACGACTGCCATTCTCATCATCATCAAGAGCACTGACACGAGCCTGCTCGTCCAGGCCTCTATAACCCCTGCCACGGGCTTGGCTGTGCTCCCACCGAAGGTAGAAGGGCTTCAGGAACAGAAGGATAGGGACCTGCAGGAAAGCCAAGAGTAGAAGTCCCACCTGGACAGTAGCCTGGCCAGGGTACAACTGCTCATCGAGAGTACCAGGCTGGAGGAACATGTAAATTAGCATGTTCAACAGACCTGGCGGCTGAGCCCCACGACCGAACCAATCAACACACCACTTGTAAATGATGCAGAGAACCAAGTAACCAAAGATGGACTGGAAGAAAATCATACCAGGAATGAAGTTACCCCAAATGTCAATGGGCTTGCGGAAGTGCTTGGCGTTAATGTATGAGAAGCACAGCGAGTAGGTCATGTGGGCCCAACCCAGAATGATGGACATCTTCATCTTGTACGAGTTGCTAAATATCAAGTTGTTCTCAGTACCGTGCCACATCCAATCCAGACCAAAGGGGTAGCGGTAGCTACCAGCAAGGACACCAATAACCGGCTCACCGTCAAAGCTGGGCTCCCTATCCCACTCCCAGGCGGATTTCCAGATGGTCATTGACTTGGAGAAGATATCGTTGTAAATGAAGCCAGTGAAGACTGAGAACACAGCCATAACGAGGACAATGTAACGACCAAAGTAAACCATAGCGAACAGCTCAAACTTAACCTTCTTGAGAGGTCTCTCCCAGTAAATCATCGCAATAGCAGCCGCCAACATGATGAGTGCATGACCAACATCGCCAAACATGACGGCGAAAAGGAAGGGGAATGTAACGATGACGGGAATAGCAGGGTTGACCTCACCGTAGGAAGGAGTACCATAGGCATTGACAATGGTTTGGAAGCCTTCGGTGAACTTGTTGGTGGGGAGGTACGTGGGAGGCTTCTTGTTGGTCTGGAGCACATTGATGATCGAGGGAACTGTCACGCCAGCACGAGTGGTAACGTGCTGGAGCGCCGTGTGGATAGCCGCAATGTCATTTTTGGGGCACCAGGCCTCCGCAATTAGAGTGCGACGTTCACGGTCGTAGGAGAAAAGGTTCAGGGTGTTGTAGACCATCTTCTCGCGGGTAACCAAAACCATCCAAGTAGACAATTCCTGGCCAATATGAACCAGCTCATTGACCAATTGGTTTCTAGTGTTGTCGAGAACATTCTTCACATCGCTAAGACGGCTGTTGACATCCTGGAGCTGCTCACGGCGCACCTCGTGGTTTTCATCCACATTATAGACTTCGGCGCTCATCGACTCCGAAATCTTGCGAATTTTGGCAAGAATCTCTTTGCCATGAGCAAAGATTACGAAAACAGTCTTATGCACCTTCTCGTTGGTTGTGGGGTTGACAAAAGGCTCCGGGATCTCGGCCTGGTTCATAAACAAGTTACCACGTAGGGTGCGCCACAAGATGCGCTCAAACGAAGCAACACGCTCACGGGGAATGACGCCGGCAACAAAGCCAATGTTAATAGCAGAAAAAGAACGCTCAGCGTCGGCAGGAATGCTATGCTCAATATCATCGGCGAGAAGCGGCGCATCGTCGGCATCAGTCGAATGGCGGATGTCGTCAACGTTACTATGAGCGCGTTCGAAAAACCCGCCGGCCTCACGAAGGACCCAGCGCCACTCGGTAAGGTCAACCTCACGCTTCTTGAGGGTCTCGTAGCTGTCTTGGAGCTGCTTGATGCGCTGTTCCAGAGCCTGGCTGTGCTCGACAAGTTGATCGATTTCGGTCGTGGTGGGCGAGGAAATGCTATCGGCATCGATGTCGAACTTTCGGAGCGGGACTTCAAGTTTTTGCATCTCTTCTTTGAAGTAGCCTAGAGGTATGTCAGTACATATCCAAACAAATGTCATCGGTCCGAAATAATCCACATACGGAGTTGTCTCTCAACATTGTCCAAGCGACGGATCTCTTGGGTGTAGGTCCGCTGAAAAGCGCTAACATTACTGTTGAGCTATTGGTGTCACAGATTAGTACTTATATCGCGACTTTCGCTATCAGGAAGCGATAGATTGGTGGCATACATCACGGAACTGCATCAGTCCCAACTCGCCCAGAGCAGTGACAGCCTCGCGACCGATCTCGTTAGAAATGAATAGCTGCACCATGCTCATCTCCGACGAGCGGAACGGGGTATCCTGCTCGACGGTCGCCATAGTAGATGACGTGATGGCAGTCTATATAGATAAGGTTCTTGATTATATGTCGATTTGTATAGTTTGTGTAGAGGTAATATCGTCGAATCGGATAATTCACTCGTTCTTGTTGCTGATGTGGATCTAAATTGGAGAATTCAAGAGCTAACGAATGAATAAGAAGGGGGAAAAGAAGGGGCCGCAAGTTGCAATTGCTCGCGATTCCCCTCGGATGCTATCTAAAAATTGAGTTAAGGAACAAAAAAACAAGGGGAAATAAAAAGTAATATCTCCAAAAGCTATCACCAAGAACTCTCGATTCTCGCAAGAAGAATTGATGTTCGGGAACAGTTTGCGATGGGCCTACTATATTGTTCGTGGCTCTGACAGCGGCTGCGACGCTGTACCAAGTTGAGGGATAATACAAAGTGGGTTCAATGTTACCCAGTTCAACGCGTCAGGCGGCGTGCTGACTAAGCTACAAGATGTGGCGCTGTGCTTCTGCAGCAGTGGTTGGATGTTTAAATAACGTCGCATACCCCCAAGTCCTTATCCACATCATGATAATTATTCATTGCTAAGATTGTGCTACGAGGTTGGAATTTGTAAAATACAATATTTTCAAGGTGATTGATTTATGGGTATGAAAAATGACAAAACTAACATAAGTTTATAGCCGTAGAATGTTGTTGATATCTGGTTGCGTTTCCTCTCCATGCGCTGTCTTCTTGCTCGATGCCGTTACCGTAAATTGTAATGCTCCCCAACCAAAGAAAAAAAAAATAGAACGCCTTGTCGGATGAATGCCAAAAGAATTACAAAAAAAAACAAACTACAAAGAAAAATAAACCTACTCTCAATGGGTATCATGACTCGAATACCTCGGAAAATCAAAAACAGTAATTTCCGTGGAGAAAGAAATACAGAAACAAAGTAAGAAAACCAAAGCTGCTTCATAGGCAGACTATGCAATCATCCCAATGCAGAACAAAAATCAAGGCGTGATGGAGCACCCAATGTGACAGAGCAGTAAAAAGAAAAGACAACCGTCATAACAAGAAATCGCTAACCAGGTGAGTGATACAAGATAACAGAAACAAGACAAAGAAGAACATACAGCATGAAGTGCATGTTCATCAGACAGAATCAGTAAAGTCCGATAGAGGTGACACCAGTGCATAGCTTGCTCCTGAATGGCAAGCTCGTGCATATGAAGGCACTTCTGCAGGGAAAAGTCCAAGACGGGCTAATAGGAGAGGAGATCCGTAGTAAAACAATACCCATAACGGCAAAAAAAAAAAAACAGGAGGATTGATGTTGGGCATGTGTGACATTGCATCAGGATCAATTAGATAACAAAAAAGATCAGATAATCAACTGATGATAGTCATGCACGCAAACTTGTGCTTCCCTGTTGTCAATTAGTGATGCACAGAAATGATCTTAGACCTTGCGGGCAAACATGAAGGACCCGTACATACCGCCGACTTCGCAGTCGGCAACAGGAATCTTGCGAGTACCCCAATAAGTAGCACCCATCTTCCACCAACGATAGGCTTCCTCATGACGCTGGCTCTTAGTCTGCCCTTCATTCTTGCGGACCAACCAGTAACGAGCGCCCTCATCAGTGATGCCCCAGCCGTGGGAGGCAACCGCCTTGGCCGAAGCGCACATACGTTTTGCAACATTCTCAGAGATCTCGAGGACCTGAAGAGGCTCAGAAGGGCCATCCAGAATCAGACAGTACTTGTCGAAAAGGTAGTCCAGATCACTAGTCATCAGAAGGTCCGAAACGTCAAGGTACCGCAAGGTGTGCTCAATAGGAAGAACAATTTCGTCATCCTCGGAGCGAGGTCTTTCGGGGCAAATCAAACTACAAATCTCAGACATGTTGAGGCCACGGCCAATACCAAGCTCCTCAAGGCGAGTAACAATCGGACGAAGTTGTTCAAGATGATGAGGGTTCATCTGGGCACCTTTGAGGCTCAGAGACTTCAGGGTAGGAGGCAGAATGTTAAGCAGCCGAGAAACCTGAACATCATCGAACATCTGGTGGCTGGTAGCATCAGTAGCCACGTTCAATACAACCAGAGATTCACGAACACTGGGGTGAGTGCCAATGAACTCCAAAACAGCCTCGGCAGAGAGCGAACCGCACTTGGCAAGATTAAGGTGGGTGATGCGCGCAGTGTGAGGGATGGAAAGAAGGGCCTTGTCAGTGACACGGCATCCACTGACATCCAAGTGGGTGAGGCGCTGAAGAGTCGGGAAAATAGTTTCATAAACTATAGCCGGAAGGATCATGCACTTGTGGAACGAGAGACGACGAACATTGGTGGGCTGCTGCCATCTTTCAGGAGCGTCCATAAGTTCATCCCACACACTCTTGAAAATGCGGCCAGAGCAGCCGGCAAAATCAATAGCCTGGATCCTCTCAAGGCCGTAGAAAAGCTTCATGATAACATCGGCGCTGAGGTCTTCGACAATGTGTTCCTGGGCCAGGAACTCACGCAAGTTTGGAGTCAGTTCTAGGCATTCCAGCAAAGTATGCTTGGTCAGGTTTTGAGCCTGAGAACGCTCACCACCAGTGGAAAACAACATATTAGGATTGAAGTGGTTGAAGTCAAGGCGCTGCACAATAAGTCCAAGATCAGGCTCCTTCTGAATGGCAGTAAGGAACTTGCGGAAGATCTTGGAGTGGGGGATAGTAATCTTGCGGTAGAGTGTGTGGAGAGTCTGGACATGAAGAGTGTGAGACGTGCGGAGAAGGGCAATCAGATCAGCGTTACGCTTGGTAAGACCATTTGTGGGGGTCTCCAAGTAGAGAAGATCGATAATAGCGCCTATTCATCCATGTTAGCTCAGATTCACGTTGTTTGAAGCAAGTAAAGACGTACCCAAAAGCTCAACTGGAAGTTCTTCGAGTCGAGATTTACCAGCGCCAAGTTTGACAGTAGCCTCCTTGGCAGTAGGCATCTCAGCAGAATTAGCCCACATAGCATTAAGAAGCTGAAGATCCGAGAAACTACGGCCCACGTATTTGCCTTTTAGTCTGTGGGGTTCATTCTCGTTCCATCCAATGAAAGTATCGACTGGTTGCCAGACGTGCGGTGCCTGGAGCAAGTCCCGGCGAGACTCGTTGAGGGTTAGAGGAGTAGATCCCATAGACGAAGTAAATGAGAGAGCAGAGTCATCAACGCTGCTCTTGCGAACATGAACTCCTCTGGTAGGAGACATAGGTGAAGCAAGACGGAAAGCATCACGGGTCGGAGTCAGAGCCGGAGAGTTGGTCTTCGAGGGGGCAGGAGAATCGAACACAGCGTTTTCGATGGCGTAGGAAAAGGCCGAAGTTCTGGAGTGGGTGAAAGTCTGATCACCAAACTCATCCTCACGGACGGACGAGAAGGATCCACGATTGTTTTCATCACGGATGGGAGAGCGCGGGTCGACAATGGTACAACCGTCGGTGGTTTCATTCTGAGCTTGAGTGTGGTAGCTCACACCGGCGCTACTGCCAGCGCCATGCTGTCTGATAATATGAGGAGGAACATCAAAAGGAAAACGGGAAATAGATCCAGCCGGCGAAGTTCCAAAGGGCAAATGGGCCATATCGTAGCGAACAGATAATAAAGAATGGTAGTTCTAGGTCAACGGGATACCGGTCAAATCAGAAAAGCGTTTCGCAGGAGCAGGAAACTGAAAAGTTGACGATAGTTGTAGGGTTAGGGATATGTCTGTAGTCGTCAAGTACAAACGATGAATAGTGAGAAGATAGCAATTGCAAATCAATGGGAAGAAAGATTTATATCGAAAAGATGTAAAATAGTATGAAGAGAATGAGTCGATTTATGTAATGCGTGTTGCTTTGTTCGTGGTTTGGAGAACTTGAAGCAGAGACAACTATGCCATGGGCCTGGTGAATTCTTATTAGTCAAGTGTGGTAGATTTTAGGTAACAGGAAAGTCAGGTTTGGTAGTAGAGGTGTTTAAGGCAATGTGATGCGGGGATGTGGTGACCAGGTCAGGAAAACGGACGAGCAGAAGCGAAGCCAGTCAAAATCCAAGTAAATAATGTGAGTAGTAGGAGGAAAGAGTATCGATATCTGCGGAATCGATTGTTTGTACGATGTAAAGGGAGTTATTGCGTGAGAGTGTAGTTGTGGTACACCAACATGTAAAATAACATGGCGAAATCAAGCAAGCAACAAAGAAAACACTGTACGCTAGACCAAATGGGGGGGGGGGGGGGGAATCTTATTATCCCTACATTAATTTATATGATGTCAACAAAAGTATCAAATTTCTGCAATTGAAAAGATTCAAGATTTGAAATTCAAAAAACAGAAAAAAAAATATGGCAGGTAGAACATGAGCAAGAAAGCAGTAACCGTCATATTATGTAGAAATTGGCCCCTTATCTTTCCTACGGCCATGTTGAGCTTAGCTTCTGTTCTAAACCCATGACTATTCTGTGTCGACAATATATAGCAATAGCCCACGGCGAAGACGTTTCCGTTTCTTCCTAGCTCGCTGTTCCTCATAATTTTCATAGTTAGTGTGCTTCCATTTTCTTCCGAAGACAAGAATGTATACAACCAGGGGGCCTCTAAACAAATGAAATTGCCAAATCGGTACTATTCTCGAGATCTTACTGGCTAACACAGGTTGCCAAAAATCCTACATTCAATGTTTCTTAGAGTCAGGTAGCAAGCACTGAAAGTAAAGAAAAGGCCGGCACCGCTCCTCTGTGTCGCTGGAGAGAGTAACCAGCCAATCAGCGTCTGTTTCTTTGGCTTTAACATCTTATAACATCTTTGGTTGCACTTAGGAAGCAGTTGCGGGACCGGCCCTAGTCTGAATGAGAGTGCTGTGTTGGCAGCGAACAAGGGGCCAAAGAACGTCTTGACGCCGCTACTTGCCTTCACTGGCCGATGCTGGCCACCCGGTGTGTTCTAATAGGCAAGTCATCGACAAAGCGGTCTATGATACGGTGATGACGAGGAGCAAAGAAATAATATGGATCTTAGCTGTTTTCCTATCCGGTATCAAGTGTCTTACAGCATGAGCCTCATTTCTAAGCTGTAAATTTTTTTCTTTCCATCACGGCTGCCTTTTTTTCCATTACTTTTGTGCGCCCTCACCGACGGAGTCTTATTTGGGTTAGGGAGGAAGACGCAAAGCATCCAAATGCGGCAATTTTCTATGATAAAAAATGATGGCTTTTACCAGAAAATCCCACATCCCAAGGATCTGTACCGACATCAGAGCCCTGAGACCAACATCTTCCATTAGGCACTCAAAGCCTGAACCCATCACATCTATGAGACAATCAGATAAGAGATGCATAGCAAGTAATCAACGGCTTATCAGAAATCTAATCCAGAGATCTAATTGTCGATTTTATTTCAAAAGCTCTATTGTGACATCTACTTCAGCACTTTACATACCCCTCACGGCATCTTATCTTGCCACAACCCCTCATCTCACCTCCTCATCGTCATCACTAAGCGCCAAGTTCTCAATCCCCTTAGTTTTAGTTCATCCGTCATCCTGTCGTTCTACGTCGTTCCCGAGCAGCGTCACAACCGAAAAACAATGATACATTCCAGACACTAACCCCCCTTAGTTGCCGTTATCGTACCAAGCCTTACAAACACATTAATTTCATGACCTCATTGTCACCGCTTTCCTCTGTTTCGCCCCTTGAGGTGTCCGGCTGAGTCATTATTCTGCGTTTTGTATGTGCAGCCACAAATATACGTTGTGCGTGTCCGTAATTTGTATAAACTATGCTGCTTCAACCAGATGCATCTCCCCGCCATTCCCATTGAACCCTCGCCCTTCCTCTCAATCCCATGCATACAAACAAGATCCAACCATGCTTAGAATTACAACCGCCTCCCCCTAGATTAGTTAATGGACAGAGGCTGGCACGACTCGCACTCATTCATTTAGTAATTGAAACGTCGCTGTCATGTCACATGAAGACTGATACTATGACCGTTGTTCTCAGATCGAGCTCTCGAGAGCGTCTGCTCTTCTTGCATGGAGGATTGTATTCGGATGTTCTCGCCTGGATGTCCGATTTGGGCAGCAGATTGGATTTGATTTGTGAGGTTCGTGAGTCGATTGATCAGGTGTCGTGTGTCGTCGGAGTTATGCAGTTGTGAGATAGAGTTGGGTATTTTTTTTCAAGTTTATTCTTAGGATTAATGGCGGTATTTTTGCCAAAATAGGAATGTATACATTCCGACTGTAAACTCCGCATCCGGCGAACTGGGACCAGCCTCGTATAGAATTTTTTTTTCTTGCCAAAGAAATTGTTGCCGCTATAAAATCCGTCTTATAGAATTTTTGAAAAAAAAATTTTAATTTTGCTGCTATGTTTTCTAGGTATCTCTTGCACATCTGCCTATTGATCTTAATGGGCCTGAATTTGCTTTGCAAGTTGTGGCAATCATTACCACTGTACCAGTTGATGCTGTACCCCGCCACTCCCACCAATTGATCACCAGTCAGTCAGATGTCCATAACCACTGTTAATCCTGTACAGTGAAGAAAGTTACCGGGAAGATTCCAATGTAGAAAAAAAGGTCTTCTGATCAAATACTATGTGAGTTTCGCCACTAATAGCACATCCCATTACCTAAAAGAAATGCAGGTCATCTAGCTGTGTAGTGGATGATGCAGGGTTTCTTTCGTCATTGTGACGCTTAGAGTTTCTGTCTTGAATTCCATCTCTAGCACAAGGTGGTTGGGCATCTTTGTTAAAAAATGTGAATCTAATACAAATAAACGCCGGCTCAAGTAAAATTTGGTCTAGTATCTTTAAATCCTCAAACCAAACCCTAACCTTCTATGTAGATGTCCTCACATTCGTCATTACTGATGTAAAACACCGCCATCTCAGCCTGCAGGTGCTTGTCAGCAAAATTTCAGTTTCTATAAGTCATAATGTTTCACCACATGTCCACAGACTTACCTCTCACACCTATCTTTTATGTAATCGTCACTCTTTACACTGTCCAGTAGACATCACATCTTGAGCTCAAGCGGCAAAACTCCAACAATCCTGCAATCGCCATCATGAACATCAAAATCTCACTCAACCTAATACTACAAACCACTATATAACATCAAGCCCCTTTGCTTCCGCTGCAAGTGTAATTAGATGCGGGATGTCCAGTCCGAACGAGAGCTATGAGCTTTGGCAATTTTTGTTACTTTTCCCCCATCAGATGCATCAAAGCCATGCTAAACCTCGTCTTCATCACGTGGCTCTAATACCGGAGCTGTCCAGCAAATTACTGTATATGTTCATTTTAACTTACAGATCCTCAGGGACAGTGCCACAGGGCGACAGTATGTCTGACTTTGTCGACAAAAAAATGGTTGCCGCAAGTTCTGCCCCTTACTCGCCTCGTTGGAGAACAAAGACTCCATCACGGTTCTGTTTACTAACAAAAACCCATGCGTACCTCCAACACCAGCCACATGACCAACAGTCCTCTTCACCCATTACGTATCGAATTTTGGATTATTTAGGGAGTCATGGAGATTTTCTTTGATTCACGATTCTTCAAATCAGAGGTGCATATTTCATGGGCAATTTTCTTGTCACAAGCAAGCATCGCCATGGTGCACCATCGGTATCGTGACCTCGTGACCTCGTGACACCATGTCTCCCATATTTCCCTGCACCATTTTCTTAAGCTTTGATGGTACCCAGATTTCATTACGACTAGTTCACTTTTTGCGATGTCTAATACCCCAACTAGATTGTGATGAGACCGTTAATGTTGATTCCGACCATACCAATAGAATATATTTTGGTATAGGGGGCGACCCAAACCACGCCACACGAAGAGAGTCAGGTATCATAAATCCAATGTACTAACACATATAGCCAACGAGGCACATAGTTGGAATCCTCAATATGTTCACAAATACAATCTAGAAGCCCTGGGACAGGCCAGAGAGGCCTGCGCACTCGTTTGTTTGAGATGGAAACCAATAGAAATTAAGTTACCGCCTGGATCGGTAAAAATATGGTCGCCATGTAACAATGACGACCGCTGAGTAGACACGGAACGAAATATGGTAAATGCTCCGTTTTTATTACCGCTTCTTGTTGCCAGACTTAATCTTCTCCTTGCAATCATTGCAATACCATTTGGCTATATGATTATCGTTAATAAAGTAGCACTAAAAAATAGTTCGGCAATAGTTAACTTACCAGTAGTCTTAGGTGCAACCTTCAACCCTACACATTCAAGATGGAACCACTCACGAGCACAGTCACTGGCATCGCAAGCAACCATTGCTCCATAACTGACCCCGTTACAGTAGCAGTATGTAGGCTCATTGCCATCTTCGCCTTCAACATCACCCTCTTCTACTATAGGGAGCTCTTCTTCCATCACAGTCTGCCGGAGAGGCGTAGATCCCTTTTTGCGTTTGGAATCCTTTCCACCATCACTACTTCTGGAAATCCGAAGTCTAACCGAAGCTTCCCGGAAGGTAGCCATTGCTGGTGTTGATGGCTTGCTGACACGGCCGCTCTTGGTAGTAGCCACCGACATAGACAGAGGCAAAACCGGCGTCGTGGTTGTACTCCCACCACTCTCGTCAATGCGAACAAGGGCGGCGTCCCGTTTACGCGGGGACCCGCTATTGAAGGCCAGACCTGATTGTCCAGTACCATCATTCTCTTTTTGAACTTCAGGCTTGGGTATACTATCCGAATCACCACCATTCGCAAATTCTGGTATTGAGCGTGGAGGAAGAGGGACTGGTGGTATGGATCCAAGCTCTGGGGTGCCTGAAGTATCATTGGTCTTGTTTGAGGAAACTGATGGCCTCCGGGACTTGTTGTCTATGTGGGATGTGGTTGAGTTTTGGCGGCCACGGGGCGCTCTGGGAGCAGCTGTATCTTGTGGTGAGTTGCGGGCTGTCAGGACTTTTGCGTCGGGCACGGCGCCGAGTACTGGTGAGGTAGTTGCTGATGTGGCAACGCCATTGCGACTATATTGGTATGTTAGTTAAACCAATCATTAGTATAATGTATATTTGAACATACCTCTTCTTTGTTTGTGTACTGGAAGAGGAGGGTGCTTTTCTCTTGCGGGTTGTGTCAATGGTACTGGTCGCTGGGCTGGCAGGAACCTTGGAAGATTTCCCATTACCATTACCATTTGTTTTATCATTGCCACCGGCGACAGCCGCGCCCTTTTCCGTCTTGCGCCTCTTGCTAGTCCCAGTACCATTGGCTGCTATGCCATTGGAAATTCCTAAGCCGGTCCCGTTGGCGCCACTGGTGTTGCTATCACCGCCTCTTCGGGGTTTTGGCTTTTTAATTTCTTCATGTTCAATGTCTTGCAGTTGTTTTTTTTCCTTCTTGGTAGCGACAGCTTGCTTTCTGGCATCACTACGTGCAGCAGCTTCTTCTGCCGCCGCCAAGGCAGCTGCTGACATATGGTCACGGCGCCGACCGTCCTTAACACGGTTTTCAGGATACGCCCAGTGGTTGATGCTGCCCCATTTAGTCTCTTCCGAGAACTCATTTTCAATATGCGGCCAAACGTTGTCCATCCGCGTGAGATGCTTTTGAAGAGCTTCGTTGGCAGTAGTAATGACATGATTCTTCTCGTCAAGAGCGACCAGCATTTCTTTGATTTTGAGAGCAGTGTATTTGAAGAGCTTGCGACGGTCATCATTCGATTCATCGGTAACCTTCCGGTGGTAGGCCGGCTCATGTGGAGTTCCGCCAAGGGTGTTCGGGATTGGTCTAGGTTCGGCATTGTATGTGGCTTCAGATCCAAAAGGGATGACCTCTGTGTTTAGCGGTACACCTTCTGGAAGCGGCTTGATTTCCGGCATAGGTGCGTTTATGCATTTTTCCGTCATCTGAAAAAGCTCTTCTTCAGGTACGTGTATTTTCGCATCGACCTCTCGCAAAAGTGTGAAATGGCGCACAAGTTCCTTGGGTAAAGCAGTGAGCGCGTCCGCAAAATGGGTTATGGCGGGGAAGGCATCTAGAGGCAGATCTGAGGAGCCTGAATCGCCGTCCAGGCCGTTGTTCCCTCCGCTAGAGCGAGGGGGGTTCATTCGTGTTTGGCGTACCGGTTGTGAGCGGCGGTTCTGGCTCTGTGTTGCAGTCGGCCCAGCGGCTGCCGGCTCAGGCATCGCAGTACTGACTTTCGCGCCCTTCATTGCGAATGAATGGCTGAGAGTAGCAATGCGCAGATTGACAGGCGTACCAATATGTACGTATAGTTATAGAAATAGGCGTTGTCGAGAGTTTTTGAGAGTTGTTGAGGCAGATTCTTCTCCAAGAGGCTCGTAGATGGTATGAAGTAATGGCCATCACCGATCAAAACAGGAACGAACAAGGTTATGTCCAAACATTAAAATAATGTTATTTTTCCTAGAACGAGACTTCGAACAAAATTATAGTATAACAACAAAAAAAAACAGAATTATTACAGATAAAAAATCGTCACCAACGTTTGGAAAAGCCAATTGTGTGTAAAACAAGGCCCAAGAAAGCGAGTAGAAACGGAGTTGGCTGGAAATATGCGCCTACGCCAGCAAGTCCTAGTTTTGCTTTTCACCGCACTTGCGCTGTCCGTGATTTCAATTTTCCTTTGGCAGCTCGGCCAGCGTGAGACACTATTCCCTATACGGAATGTGGCTGATATCTATAGGGCCTCTGAACCAATAAAAGCGACAAATGGTGTGGCGTGCCTATCTTATCTTATCAATAATGATGCTGTGCTGCATGTCATTTAGTGCACGCTGCAAAGATGACGACACTATACAACAAGCGTTACCCAATTCTAGGGCTTATCAAGAAAACCATGAAAATTTCATAGTAAAAGTGAATTGAAACAAAGATATTCAATATTAGGAACTACATAACGCGAAATGACTAACAAAAACCCAATGCCACTGCTCCCAGTTTCACGATTGAGATCAAGTAATAACGCCGGCCAAACCCAGAAATCCCAAGACAAAAATATAAAAGGTCATGATCTTCATGGTATCACACACATGATCTGTCTAAAATTATTAAGAGACTATGCGACCTGACGCAGACCGGCTGCGCTTGACCGGGCGCTCATCACGATCCTTTTGCTTTTGCCTCCACTGCCACTCCAAAATCACAGGCAGGAGTTGACCCATGCCAAACTCAGGCCAATAGCAAGAGACGAATGCCATATAGGTATCCTGATGACATTGCCATAACATAAAGTCACTGAGTCTCTCCACGCCGCTAGTACGAATGAAGATGTCCAATGGCGGGTTGTCACGGGTATAGGTGTGGCTATTGATGGTATCTTCGGTGATCGATTCGGGGTTCGGCAGGCGGCTTTGACGGCCTCTAACAGAAGGTGGAGTAGATGGGGGTAGAGTAGTGGCATCGTCTAAGTCGGAGTGAGAAGTGGGATCGGGGCTGTTATCTCGGATAGTTGGCAAAGTGTCGCGCGAGTCCAGATGCTTTGATAGGACCTTCTGTGAAATACGAGAGGGAGAGAACATGGTGTTCTTCTGAGCTGGGCTCAGGTATTCCTGGACGGTCAAGCGCACAGCAGTCGTGATTTCTTCACGGGAAGTATAAGGGAAGCAGATGTTCAAAATAGCCATTTTGTTGTTCTTGGTCATTTCAACAGTACGCTCAACAACCTGAAGGACGTCGGGACGAAGCAAGTTGCGAGGGCCAAGAACCTGGACCCTGGCTCCGTAGCGGTCAAGAATATCGCCGTGACGGCCAAGCTGTTCAAGTTTGACCTTGGCTAGCTGCATCAACCCATCGACTTCATACTTGGGGCGGTTGAAGTTCTCAATGCTGAAAGCGTAGACAGTCACGACTTTGACTCCGATCTTATACAGAATTTCCAGAGTCTATAATGAAAATTTCAATATTAGTAAATCGTCACCTCAGTTTGTATGGCCATCGCATGCTAACATACCGTGGCTAACGCTTCAAATCCATGATGGTGGCCTTCAACGGTCTCCATGCGATGGGTGCGCGCATAGCGGCGATTGCCGTCCATAACGATAGCAACATGTTGAGGAATGGGCCCTTGGCGCAGAGCACCAATTAGTAGTTCATGGAGCTTTGTGATGGCCCATTCCACAGGTGGTGAACTTCTTAAATCGAACATTGTTGTATATATGAGGCGGATGGATGTGGTAGAAATAGAGAGATATCAAAATGTATGAGAAAATGAAGTATTAACTTGTTGCAGGCAGCGACTATAACTAGGATAGACAATGTGGCCAAAAGAGGTGGAATCTCCAAATATGAGTTGTTCTGATACACCAAGTCGTCAGGTCAATAATAAAGTGGTAAGATCGCGAATATTATACGATGTGAGCGGACCTAGGTCTCAAAGCGTCAATCACATGAAGATTTGAAGACACGCAGCGCTCAATATATTTTGGCATCGGCACACAAAGAATAACTAGGATTTGAAGTGGTCCAGCCTTGCTGAATATTCAATTACATGCAATCCGATAGGGTCTATACAAGGGTTACCAAATATGTGCCAGCTAAGCCAAGTTTACGACTCAGCACACAGGCAACTTGGTTTCTGCATCTATTTAGCTGAAGGAATCCTACAACTTACGTCAGATTTAAACATCTGTCAACTTTTATTAAATAATCCCACTTGATGAAGTGAAACTAGCTTCAAAGCCGCCCCATACTTTGGCCTTGATTCTTCCGAAGTTCCGGAACCTTTACAATATCTCAGCCTAGTTGAATTGGCTGCAGGAGCTATTTGAATACTCCGACACATCGACCCATTCATTCACTGTAATTCCGAAATGTCATTCATCAATGTGGGGGTGACCAAGTTCATGGTGGTCGGGTTGGTAACATTGTCAATTGCAGCCAGCATGCTTGATGTGAAGCACTACCTCTACATCCTTATCGACCCTCATCTTTGGAGGTACAACCAGTTTTGGAGACTTATCACGTACCAGCTGGCATGCACCAATTCTACTGAAGTTTTATTTGCTTGTATGGCGTTATACAATATGCGCATAGTTGAGAGAATTTGGGGATCCCGTAAATATGCAGTATGTATGGAAAGCCGATGGTTATGTACACTTTTAATTAACCTGGTTTTAGTCTTACATCGTCGCTACTTCGATGATCACGGCGGTAGTGCCACCTCTATTCATTGCCACTATTCTACGTCCGCTGACTGACGGTGCTTTCAATTATCTTCCAGCTGGACCGACCGCAATCATCTTTGCTGTGCTTGCTCAGTACCACAACTCAGTCCCACACATCTACCAGTTCCAAGTCACATCATCTCGCGCACCTCCATCCGCCGAGAATTCGTCATCCGGAATCACTTTATCCAACAAGACCTACCGTTACGTGATTGCCATTCAACTTGCCATGATGCAGATGCCCGGATCGCTAGTGAGTGCCGCTCTGGGTTGGATTGTTGGTTATGCCTGGAAGGATCTGATGCCAGCGTCTGTTCTTAGTTGGCGAGTTCCGCGATGGGTAGTAGGTGAGTCGGCTGATAGGAGAGGTGCCGAGTTTGAAGGACTGAGGCGCCGGCTAGAAGGTGAAGATAGGCAGTCTGCAGAGGCTTCCAGAGCTCAGGTAGCTGATGGCCAAGCGCAGCAACGCGAAGGGACCGGAGTGAGAAGGCAAATCTTGAGCAACATGGGGCTAAACCTCTAAGATCTCAAGTTTACAAAACTGTTATGAATACTTTTTTTTTTTGGATATAAGTGAATCCATTAGAGCTTTGTTCATGTAGAAATCCAGCGGCAGGTAGATGTATTCGAACTGACCCATAAAAGCTAATAATGAGATGTGAAGCTATGACATTTTGTGAACTACCAGATTTTATTGATACCGATCCGGTATCGAGATATTCGCAAAATGAAGTCAATGTCGGAAAGCGTATATTGCTGACTCAGCACTCGGGGATAACAAAACCTCACTGGCATTTTCCCCAACAAGCTAGAAACAAGAAAGATGAACACAATCTTGAATCTTAAAATCGTTGGATAATAGTGTGTCCGACTGTCTGTTTTAAACATTTCTATCGTACTGCAAGAAGTATGGACTTTGAAAATTGATACCAGAAATTCCGCAATTAGAGTTTGCGCATATCAGTGTAATCTAAGGTCTCTAATACACTGTTGCTGTCTCAACACACCAAACAAACTTCCTAAAATTGACCAAAATCAACAGTTTGGATGCAGAAAGTAAACAATCACTTGAGGGACCTGCATACAATGTATGTTTGACATCGAGTGATGCTATCATGATACTGTAAAGTTTAATGTCAAATAATCGATAAGCATGGCGGACAATACAAATAATAAAGATGCTAAGGCAAGCCTTGCTTTTTTATTGACTTCCTTTTCCAAACTGAGATGTGTAGTGTGAGTCCACGTTCCACACAGACCGTAATTCCCTGTTTTATGGTCAGCCATAATGGAACAGTGCGAAAGAAAGCAGAATCCAGTAACTATTCCCTTAATCTCCGTTTCTCCCAATACGGCAGTCTCGGTAGCGGGTAATAGCTGTGTATTGATCACTAGGACTACCCCTTCCATGTTTGCTTGATGTAAAGCAAGGCTTGGCGTCGATTTTAGACATTCCGTGTTGCGTGCTTCTTCATCTTCCTACTCTCATCATCGACAAACTCAATATTACGAACTTAACGACTTTCCTTATCGTGTTTCTCTTACATTACGCTTGATAACGTTACCATCATCTCAGGCTGAGCCTTGATTACTGTCATTTCTTTCTGTTTACTGCGTTACGAAATCGCATCCCGTTTTACCAGAAAAGACCTCATCTCTATCACTGAGGCAGCCTCTATCGTTTTCGAGAATTCTTCAGTCACATCTCGATTACTGTTTCTGACTTCCTTAGAATCATTCCTACGTCGACTCTTTGGTCCATCTGTTGGCGCCATTAGGACCTTTGTGTTTATTGCTAAGACAAAATTTGTCTGTAGGAAATCTCAGTTGAGATCGAGCTCTGAAATCAGGCAACTGGTTAGCCATAACGACGACCCTGCATTTACAACATCAGTTCCAGGCCCCATCTCATTCTTCGAAATTGCCCGCTGATATACCCCGGACTTTCGCGCCAGATCTTGAGGCCTGTCAACTTCAAACTGGTTGTTTATGCACCTAGTCTTGGTAGACTAGCTGTTAATGAGTCGATTTGTGATAAACGAATTAAACCCTGGACTATCACAGCAATCCACTGGGAAGGAGGGGCCCTGTTTTCGCGCTCTTTGGTGACGGGAAGTCGAGATTAGACAAAAAGAGATTGAACGTTCGGCACGATTGTGTAGTTCGCGACATAAGCTACTGACTGTGTCTGCGTCGAGAGCTTGAAGTGTATAAAGACAAGAGCCTGTATAATTTCTCCTCTTAACCATGGATCCTTACATTGCCACTGAGCGGGACCCCTTTCGTTATTCGGTCTTAATTGAGGTTGATGATAGCGAAGCTTCCGCCAACTCTAGTCGTTGTGTGAGCCAAACTAGTTTCTGTTCATACGACGAAAGATTCGATAGTGTTGCTGAGCGGTCACCTTTTAAACCTCGTAACGACGACCTGGACGAAAGTATTGTCAACGGTATCCGTGATCTTGCCATTGGAACTCAGGAAGAAAACGCCGGATATCAAACAACCCGGAATCGTTCAAACACGTTTAAAATCCCCGACGCTGCTTTGTATCAGGCCTTGCAGGATATAACGCCAACTCACACCCGGGCTCTCTCAAATAATTCGTCAATTTTCAGTGATTTCTATAAACGTGAGATCCCACGTCCCGCTTCTCCCAGTTTGCTGCTAGGTCATAGTAAGTGTGATTTGTCATTAAAGATGTTATATGTGTTGTAGTAGGCTAACCCGACTCCAGATCCTAGTCTTCGTGATATCTATAACCAAGACGAAATTCCTGAGCCCGCTGAAGATTATTACGAGGAATTGCGACGCCACAGCTCAGGTCAGTACCAAGCTGTTTTGCTGGTTCCTATACGAGATAAGAACCATCTCATTGCCGACCTTGTTTGCGAAGATACTCTGATTTTGCGTGACCATCTTGATCACCAGCTTTATTATATCATCTATGGTATAAGCTTGGTGAGGGCTGGAAGCAACGACAAGATGTCTGATGTCAGCGAGTCAAAATACTGGCTCCAAGAAGCTGTTCGGTTCAAAGGTCTCGATAACGAACTCAAATTTGCTAATGTCATTACCCTGTTAGCCACCCGGCTCAAGAAGAATGATCAAGTCTTGACCAAGTATCCCCATATTCTCCAGCGCATGCGTACTGAAGCTGCCGCACCTTACCCATATTCTCAAGTATTCTCAGTTCCTATTGAGCACGACGATCAGCCTCCCTCGTACGCCGAAGCAGTGCCTTCTTCCGTTCTCAAACCTCAGGAATTTCATTATATTTCGACAAGTTCAGACGGCATGTCTGCATTTCAAAGTTCTAATGTGGCCGGCACTGTCGTTCATGGACCTCGTATTGAAGATTCTGTTGAAGCTTTGGACAAGCTTGAGGAAGATATTGATGCTATTGATGTTCAGTTCAATGGTGTGATGATGCCATCGCGTCAGCATCCAGTGAAAGAAAATTCGACCCCAGAATCTAAGCCCAAGCTGCGCAAATCAGTTAGCACTCGGGACAGCATGCAGGAAAAGTACAAGACAATTTCTGGTCGTCCCAAGTCATTAGCTTCACCGCAATATAAACTTCGTCGTTCCAGCTCAGTGTCTTTACACAATTCTCGGGAAGACTTGGTTGGTATTGAGGATGAGAAGGCTCTTCGTCGCCGTAGTGTAGCGCATCGCCCCACTAGTTTGTTGCCACCTAAACCGGTTGTCAAGTCATCCAAGCCTCCTACCCAAGTTGAAGGATTCACTTTGAAGGGAGCCGAGATCAGTCGGCGCATCAAAGAGCAACGTGAGGCCCGTTTTACTGCCAAGAGGGAGCGCGAGGAACAGGCAGCTGCTCAATCGCCCACCCAGAAGACTCTCAATCGTAACAGTAACCCGTCTACACCGACCCTTCGGCGCGCCAAATCTATAAAGCGGCTTACTATTCCGAATTTTGAGCTTCCGGGGGAAGCCATTTCAAGACGTAAAAAGTTGGAGCAGGAGGAACGAATCCGTCGCCAGGAAGAGGAGGAGCGGAAGGCTCGTGAATTCAAGGCTCGCCCTATGCCTGCGAGTATCTACAGCGGGAGCCAACTGCCTCGCTCTAGTATCTCTACCAAGGCTCAAGGCAACGGAGGAATGGGAACCGGTGATGGACATAGATCTCTCCGTCAAACCCCTAAACGGTCATCAGTGGTACAGGCTCAGGGCCAGTCACTACGGAGCCCAATCACCCCTATATTAAAAGCCTCTAATGGATCTCTGCGTGGCCGTCCCCTCAGTCATCAGACATCTATTGAAGACTTTAATCGTTCTTTATCTTCATCTAATATGAGCAAGCAGAATAGCATCTCCTTTGAGGACCTTCACGTGCAACGTGTTCGGGGCAAAGAGATTCTATCCCAGGATAATCAGTTGAGTTGGAAGGAGGAAAACGAGAGGAAAAGGAAGGATATGGCTGCTAAGCTGGCTCGTGAAGAAGCAGCTGAGCGTTCGAGACAGGCGAGTCGAGAATGGGCGGAAAAGCAGAAACGGAAACAGGCCGCTGCGTCTGCCACTATTAAAAGAACTTATGCGACTACTTAGGTGGATGGATGGACTATGTTGTTTTTTTGTTTGTTTTTAAATTGAGGCTATAATGTGGGGTTTGAGGAGACAGCAGACTTCTGGTCCAAGGCTTCTTTTATCCTATCATCGATATCTTTATCATTGATTCTGGATGAAGGTGGTGACTAGATCAATCATCATATAGCATCGTGACTTTGTTGAAGCAATCATACGCTGTCAAAAATTGAATATTTTAGCCTCACTCCCGTTTGTTTGTGCAACGGTGTCATGTTCATTTCCAATTTGGCATGAAGGGTCTGCCCAGTGTCCTGCTGTTCGCATATAGTTGTTATTAGTGCGGCAACTTAGCACATACGACCATAGCCTGCGGAAAATACGGGGTCCCGTCCGCTCCCCCCATAGTCAAGCCACAGAGCGCCGGATTAGTACTACGGTGGGTGACCACATGGGAATACCCGGTGTTGTATGTTTTTTGTTGTTTCTTATCTGCACTAATGTTTGCTTGAGTAGAACTAACATTATCAAGTCACATAACATGAAAATAGAAACAAATTTAGACTACAGAAAAATTCTTAATTTACTTTTAGTAGTTGGAATAAACAAATTCCAGCTCAACGCCAGCTAGATATAATCCAGCAATAAAACAAAGGCCACCCAAAACTAGTACATGATATCCATGGAATCAACCAGACCATCCGACCCGTGAACAGATAAGAAAAAGGTTTAAATGACGAAAAAGAAAGAAAAGCGAGACAATTCAAAGTAGAAGAAATAACAGGGAGGAGAACAAGATTCCCTCCTTCAAACCGTGGCAGTGACTGAACTGGACGCCAAGATTAATAGAGGCCGTTAGATATATCGTCAAATAGAAATATAAACAAGAGAAAGAAAAAAAATGGTAAGTGATAAAAAGATGTGAAAAATATAGAAAGAAATGACTTGAGAAATATGAAATGTGGCTGATAATCATCGTAAGGCACAACCGCCTTTGAAGACGCCATCAACCTCGAGTTAGCTCACAAGCTATCTCATGTTCACTCGGTGCTGGATACTATATCGGAATGACTGGAACATTATGATGGTGGGTAGGAGGTATAAACAAAGACGACAAGAGAAGCCCGAGCCGGAGGTGCAGGGGACACACGGCACCTAGCAACTCCAAGCTGGATACTCCTAATATGAAGCCGAGGGGCCAGGCATCTTCATGCGCCGGGAGTCGTAATGGTGTGGGTACGAGGGGGCCGGCAGCTGGTGGGACATGGGCGGTTGTTGCCGGGGGGAGTAGTGGCTCATTGGAGGTTGCGGGGGGTGGGAAGAGTGGGGCATGGGGGGGTAGGATGGGGTGCTCTCGGGATAGGAGACCGAGGGCTCGTCATTGGAGGAAGTGTTGCCGCCGCGGGGACTGAAGGACAGTTAGTATTTTGAGACTCCAAGTTGGATAATTGGCAAGTGAGAAGGCAAAAAACTTACGCATTCTTGAACTGGCAGTCACGGCCAAACTTGCGACACTGCACGCAAGCCGGAAAGTCGGGATCACACTTGATCTTCTTCTCCCGGCAAGTCATGCACGCAATAGCCAGCCGCTTCCGCGGCTTCCCCGCCTTGGTGACCCCCCAATGCTTGTTGACCGGCTCCCCGTCAATGACCGCCTTGCAGTGCGTGCCGTCATCGTAAAAGTAGCAGAGACCCTCCCCGTCCAGGTGGACCTCGCGGATGAACCGGGGGAGAAAGTAAGAACCGTTCCAGATGCGGGGGCCGAGGGTGTCTTGGACAGGGGCTTGGCCAGGTGTGGCGTCAGAGCTTTGCGGGAGTGTGATGGAGCCAGGGCCGGGGCCGGGTGCGGGAGTGGGTGTGGACATTGGGGGTTGCGTGTGGCTGTGGGGGGCAGGAGGAGGAGCTTGCGAATACAGAGGGAGTGGGGCGGCAAAGTGGCGGGGCGACGACCGCTGAGCGTAGCTTAGTGGCCGTCTGGAGTCGGTGAACGAGGACTGGTGGGGGCCGCTGGTGGTGTAGGAAGAGGAGGCAGACGAATAGGATTCGCGGCTGCGAAGGCTTGGAGAGGAGTCGAGAGATTCCCGTTCGTTTCTGAGGATGGGGCCGAGGAGGGCGGAGATGGATGGGAGCTGTTGTTGCGATTGGGGCGGCACGGGCTCGTAGAGGTCCCGGGGATGGCTGGGCTGGGGGTAGAGGTCATCGCGGTACTCGACGGGCTCGGCAAAGCGCGGCTCATTGGGCCGGAAAATGGGGAATCTGTCGGCGAGGGCGGCCGGGTAATGGGGTTCGCTAGGACGCGGAGAGTGCCATTGGGGCTGGTCAGGGTCATTGCCGATGCGTTGGCGGCGCGGGGTATGCTCGTAGTAAGGGGCGGTTTCCCGGGAGGCGGGCCGTTTGCGGGAGGCACTAGGGGAGTTGCGGGGGCTGGCAGCCATGATGCTGTCGGAGGGGTAGGTGACGAAGTTGGTGGAGGCGGTGGAGATGGTGCTGGCGGGGGAGCGGGGGGAGACTCGGTAGGAGGAGGAAGAAGAGGACGAGGACGAGGCAGGACCGTTGGTGAAGGCCCGGGGGGTTAATGAGGGTCTGTTGTGTAGATCTGCGGAAGGGGGGCGAGAGATATAATCGCGAGAGTGCCACCCGGAGTTCTGGACGGGGGGGGAGTATGTTGATGTTGGATTCATTAGATTGGCGGTGGAGATGTACAGGTGAAAGAGAGTGGAAGTGGACGTCCTTTTGTTTGAAGGTGACGATGGTGGTTTCAGTCGGTGAGATGTCGTTATAATATATATAGAGATAGAGATAAAAAGAAAGAGACAGGTCGGGGAGACTTTGTGGAAGAAGAGAGGCTGATGTTTCAAAGAGCCAGGAAACTGACTTGCAGTATATATATTATGATTAATCAAAGTCGTGATGTCGTGTAAGACGGTGATGTCGACGGCCCCCCAGACCTGGGAGGCATGAAAGTGGGCATCGACGAACTTATATACGAAGTGAACCTCGAGTCCACCACGCTTGAACGAACGTTGAGAGGCGTCTGTTAATCTTGATATCAGCACGCCACCCACAATTATGAATTTTGTGGGGTGTGGGGTGGATGTGGCTCTAGTGTTCTGATCCTTGATTGGCTTGTGGTATAAATTCAATCAATTAACATGGTAATTACCCTTTTGGGATGACGCTGTCTTTCCGTTTAAAGTGATCGGGGCGTTTTCGGGGGTTGTGGAATGGAGAATGGGGGGTGTAATGTATCTGAGCTAAGGCCGGTCGGTACCTTGTTTGAGACCTTGACTTTGCGGCCAGCGGAAACTGGCGGCACCCGTGTAAGAATGAAAGTGATGCGAATTTTAGCAGCACTTGAATCTTGTTTAGCTTTTTGGGAAGGAGGAGTGTCAGATCTGGGTTTTGGTAAGATTTTGACTATGAGATAACAAGACGTGCGACGTTGATGTATGAAGCAGAGAACAGATATATGGGAAGATTTTTTTTGTAAGACCGTATCTCGAGGTGTAAACGGGCGAATGCAGGTTTGTGACATCACAGGGTTTTCGACGACATCAAGGTAGTCAACGTCTCACAATATACTTATTACTGGATTTCATGATAGGACTCAATGATGCAAGGAGAGCGGGTCGAGATCCTACCCGGAACCCTTTTTTGAGTATGATTTTAGTGCCAGAAACAGTGAAGATCCTCTATACGAACAATGGATGACATTATTGATACTGCAAGTCAGCCATGAGTTACCCATACAAGCAAGCCTCTGCTCGGACATATACTATATATTATATATCTACCAAATAAATCAGCATGTTATTGTGATGATCTCATTTACACTCGTCAAGATATAGAGACTTATGTATACTCTATAATGCTGTCAAGATACTGGCCAAATCTTATTTTGTAGCTGGCTCTTGGTCAAATTTCATACCGCGTCCCCCCCTCCCCCAACCCGTATTGTAGATACCAACGGTGCACCATCCTCCGCCCCTGATTAAAAATGTCCTTGACTAAATCAATAAGCAGCCTACCATGTGTCACACATAATCTACGATGCATGCCGAGCCATGTCAAGCTTGTCAAGATGCCATGTTCCTCTCATCACCTGCCACACGACAGCCGCCCTGACCTCAGCCACAACTCCCACAATTGTGCAAGTGTAGCCTCTGGGTACAGTATACGTTCAAAAACAACATAAACGCAATAGCGTGGGGTATTTACAAACCCACAAACCCCCTATTATATCTATATACCTCAATTGTATCCCCTTAGTCACCAACATCCAACATGTGCTGGTGGACAGACCCCAACAAACGTTCAGATTCCACATCACCGTTCCAACAATGTTCATCACAGTTTTAGAGAAACACATATTCACATACATATATCCCAGGAACACAGGTTACTCCGGCCATTCGGCCTCATGCAACGCTCACGAGAATGATAAGTCTTCTGCCGGACTTTGAAGCGAGAATGTCATAGCCAAGAGGCACGATGTGACTGAGACGATTACACAAGCTTATAGTCAGTGCTCTGCTATATATACACGCGAGAAAACTGATAGATGTCGGGGTGAGGGGGCTTAGTTCCGGTATTGTATATTGTATTTTGTCTATTGTGCGGTTGGTGTCTTGTGTCTTTTTTTACAAGAAGTGAGGAGAAGATGGCAAGGGGAGAATGGGCTTGCTTGATATGGTTGTAGTTTTCTCGTCAAGTGCTGTTTTGACGTTGGCATTGAGTCTCCCCAATATGGGGTATCTCGGCACAAATATCTTGGGCGGAAACAGATGCAAATCGAGGAAAAGTACCCAAATGGGATATTTGAGGTTTTGTTCTCCACGATGATTGTGATGGGTAATTCCCGTGCATATTTTTTTGCTGTCTAAAATGGGGAACATGTCTATATAAACATATTTATAAATTAAAAGAGAACATTTGCCGTAACCAGCAGTATCTCCGGAAGTCACTCAAGCATTCGAATCTCAGCACTCACGGCCAAGTGGCTAAGAACATGATAATATCAGAAGACAGATAAATATAATAAATATTGGCTCGTCCTCTAGGTGGACAAAATCTACAGACTCTGTCAAAGCTATAGAGGAACCGAGAGAGACAAAAAAAGAAAAAAAGAGAAATAACAATAAATTAATCACGACCAACTTGCCTCCAAGCGAAGCAACCACAGGAAGCAACTTGCCAATCTCACTGATAAAATGAACCATGATCTGCAATGCACGCCATGTGTACCTGAATTCCCAAAAGTCAGATACGAACGCACCAAGTCCTTTTTTTTCTTAAGTGACGTATTTGCTGTCTGTTGAAGAACCCAGGTCCCTAATTCTCAGTTTGGGGTGAATATTTATTTATTTATTTGCATATTTAGCCAAGAAGAAAAAAAAAAGAAAAAAAATAGACCAAGTCGGCCACCAAGAATCTCGTTATGCAAAAACGAAAATCTATCGTGGTCTCACCGATTCATCCAATTGCCGAGTCCCTCTGCCGTTGAGTGACCGGGTTCTTGCTTACAGGTGGGGTCACATACCAGCAATTTGTAAATATTCCATGTACATATAGGGATATATACATGATTTTTTTTTTTTGCTTATATACCTGGCTTGTGTAGTAAAGCATGCAGGCTGCGTGATTGAAGATTGATATTTGAGGTTGGTCACAATCTTCATAGGATACTATATACATCAACCCGGGACTTTAACAAGCCCATCTGCCATTATTGTGAGATAGGGATGCATACATATACAAAAGACAGAATCTATAGCTAAATACCGTGATGCTCATGTCAAACATGGCCCGTTTCGATTGGCGGTTCTCCACAGCACTGCCACAGCCGGCTTGTCTTCTCTTTTATATAACATGGTAACAATCAGGGAATAAGAAGAACAAAAAAGATTCAAGTCTTTCTCTCTGAAATAAACATTATCTCCACTAAATATCATATTCAGCGTCAAGCCAAGTTTTAGTGACACTTGAAAACCTTAGTTTCGTGCACTATCCTTGTTTATATTCCGCACTTCCAGCACCCACCTGCCTTTGCCCGACTGTCATGGCTTATCTAGGAAAACCCCTACATTGCGTCTAGATGAAAAAAAAATCAAATAGATAAATAAGACGGAAAGAAAAGAAAAGAAAAAGTCACCCCTTTTCTTACTTACTAGTGAATCTGTTTCTTCCTGATTTGACAATTTGTTCGAGAGAGTCTGTATCCACAATCATGTCATCATTCTCGTCCCTCGTCTGGAGGGGACCCCAGACGGGGGAGGAGTGGCCGGGGTTTTACTTTATCTACATATCAATGAGGGAGGCAACGGCAGACACAAAGCGGGACAAAGATATTTGATGATTAGTCTGGGGGAAGGGGACATAAACGCTTTTCCGAATAGTGTGTGTATCAGTTCAGTTATCAGTGTGGGGAGAAAGGACACCGGACAAACTGGCAAAAAAGGAAGTTGACTAGACGGACGGGGTCGTGCAAGGTAGTGGAGGCGCGAGAGGGCGAGATGAAGGACGGGGGGGGGAACACCCTATATTGAGAATTACATATATATATAAAGGAAATGTCGGATAAATTGTTGGATTAATTATTAAGACTATCTCATATATTGTTTGAATATTTCCACGAGGAAACGAGGGAGACAAAGTAGTGAGGATGGTTGTGCGCCACGGACGCTTATGTAAGTAGTGGCGTTCTTGTGTAAGTTATAACGCAAGGAGGATTTATGATTTATGGCAATATCCGGAGGTTAACAATATATATAACATGTACTGTATATTATAAATACAGAGCTTTATTTGGTTTTAATATCTGACGGTCTGACGGCAAGGGAATGCCGTTACATGAGAGAGAGGGATAAGCTGGATGACTGACGCTAATTTGGTTAGTGTTGCAACTTATATTTTCTTAATTTCCTTATCTATTTTTTTTGTTATAGACTATGATTTATATAAGCTAGTAACAGTGGAATGACAGTATATAAAACAGTCCAGAGCCGCAAGTCCAGTCAAATCTAGCGCAGGAACTTTCAGTGAAGACTTGACAACTGTAACTCTAAAGGTTGATATTGCCGAGATAGCTTGACAATTACGCGAACAACAGGTTTCTAGTTTACAAGTTAAATTGGTGGTGGAACAATAGTGGGCAGGAGAGTTAGAGTTTATCCGGGTTTAATTCTTGGGTACGTCCGGCAGTTAGGTGAAGTAATATTTTCAGGGTTTGTCCATTAAATACTTGACATGTGATAACCCTAGAGATAACCAACACTGCTAATATGTACATTCCACTATAGCTGATAACGTCATGCAACGGATGGGAATGTTCCGACTTGTCATTTTCTCATTTTCGCCTCTTCACCACACAACCTGATTAATTCTCACAGTTAGCGAGTTATTAATTTTCTTTCCAATGCACACAGGTATACATTCCACCCTCATGCGATCCCCTTGCGCTCTCATCCAACCAGGTGGCCATGATTCCATTGCCCACCATCGCCACCAGCCCATACCTAACAAAAGATCCACTGCACCCCACACTATCTTGTTCCCACTCGGGCTAAATGAATATCACTGTGTCTACACTTTCTGGACCTGGAACTTCAGCAAAGGCAAAGATCATGTATGCGGCTGTGAGCCATTTGAGTCGGTCATGGACAAATGAGGAGGGCTATATATTCTACTGATTGCTAAGTCCACCCACCCTCCTCCAGATTGGTCTGGTTAGTATCTCACGGTTCACTTTGCCACTTTTTTTACTTTGTGACTGTATGTGTATGAAAGCAAGCAGGCAGAACAAGAATTCCATGAGCTACCGGTCATGCTTTTCAGAGACTGAATTATGTATACATAAGCGGACGGTTTGCTAATGGCATTGATGTACAGTAGGTTACGTTGATCGGGGCGGATGACAAGTGGTTATCGACCCATGGCTATATGTGAATATGTTTATGTGTAAGCAAGTTTTTTTTCTGGGTGGTGACACTTGCATACATAGGCATGACCGGAAACGCACATCAAACTCAGCAAAAAGATGTGATGGTTTGTGACGGTATGATCTGCAGACCAGACGGTCAACCCTAGGGCCGAACCGCGTGTCCGCGCACATTTTCATATTTTTTGCTTAAACGAAAACAACTTGGAACCCTGGAAAGACGTCTATGTAGAGATTTACACGAACCCAGATTTCGCCGTGCCACTTTTTTCAATGGATAACAGGGGATGCTATCTCCAAGAAATCCTTTTCCCTTAAGAATCTTGTCATGTACGAATGATCTGACATGCCAAGAATCCAGACTTAGACAGTTTCTTGGTAGAATACATCATTAATAATATATACAACTAAGAAAGGAACTGCTAAAAGACTAATTAACCATTTATATATACAATTACAAGACCATAACACCTGTATTTTCAAGCCGTCACCGTAAGCTTATTGAGTCCACCAATTTCCAGATTCCCGTCTTCACCATATGCCATCTGCCGACCGGCCGTCTGACAGAAAATTAACTCGGCTAGATACCGCCAGCCGCAACTCTGACGTTCCCTAGGAGGTGAATATTTACCGACACCAATGCCAAGTGGATCCCTATACTCGGAACATCCACAGAATGTATGGAGTAATAGGAAAGACATTACTCGACATTTCACTTGAGGGCGGGTTGTTTGGGCATTAGTCTTTAAGCAGTACACGCAGCATCCCTTTTGCAAACTGCGAGAAGAAAATGTCTATCTAGCCGGTGGAAAGTGTATAGGAGCCAGACTAGGCTAGTAAGAGATGAATGTATAGTTGTCGACAATCCAAGCCTCGCCAAGCGAGGTCCAGTTAGCCACTCAGGTATTGGCGATTCCTCAGTTTTCCCTTTATTTGAAAGAACAAAAAAAAAGAGTAGGTGTGATGGGCGTTAAACGACTCTCCAAGGGGAGATCACGACGAGCCTAGGCGAATTCAGCAGCATTTATATTTTGTGCCTAAGACAGCCCATATTCATTGAGACGAAAAAAAAAGTTCAAGTTGAACGGGCACCCGTAATTTTATCTTTTCTACATCACATCCATCTTTTCTTTTTTTCTTTTTTATTCGGTCTTGAGATACCTGCTCGGTCCTAGCCTATCTTGGAGATATCTTGAGCCGGTTCCAGAGAGGTGGATTCTTTCAAAAGTTGCGCTACTCGGACATTGGATCTCGTGTGAAGACCGATGTGATGAGATTGAAGCTTTTTTTTTTTCTTTGGAGAGGGTTCTTTTTTGCCGGGTATTTCACCCCCCCCCTTTCCCCCTCATTTGCTGTTTTTCTTTCACATAGTCAAAGATCTCGGGTCTAAAGTATCCAGTATCAGAACTCGAGACATTCGCGCAAGTGGGTAATAGAGGATAATTTTTGATTTGTGGAATACTTGAGACAAATTCCCAAGAATCCAAGTTTAGGGAAATATGCACTTCATCTATGTATATAGGAATACGCCTTCTGTGTGCGTTTTCTCTCCGTAGAACATCGTCTTATTTTGATTCACGAGATGCCGATGGCATGACGATGTCTTGCCCTGTCCATGCCGATAGTGTGGCGAGGCGAGACAAGACAGAATAATCTATTTACTGGTATATATTTCCAACAGGTGATGATAGGGAAGCTCGATTTGAATACATGTTGCAAATAAAAAAACATGTAGATGTTTACATTGATACGGCCATATGGAAAGGGGATATCTACAGCTCAACAACCGGACAGGATCGACGCTTGGCTCTATTTGGCTTGATGGTAGTGCTTCGTGAACTCATGTTATACACAGCTTGCCACCCTAAATACCAGTTGCGAATACCGCCATTGTAGAACCCCCCCCCCCCCCCCAAAAAAAAAAATCCCTATACTAGCCTGTTTCGGCAGCAATCCCTGGGCGTGTTCAGGCAGGTAATGCCTCGTGGTGGACCGATAATTCCATTATCGCTAGTTGATAATAATCGGGTTTCTCTGCCGTGAGAAGCACGGAGATTTCACAGAGATGAAATGCCGAGAATCCCCGTTTGCAGAGGTGTTGATATGTAGATACAGATAAGATGTTGTTATTGCCATATACATACTACACAGTTAATCTTAACGGGGAGTGGGAATGAAGGAGATCAAGAGAGAATGAACAGGGTACAGAACAGTTGGGGCAAGACACTAGATCACTAAGTTGCCTTAGTTTGCTTCCTTCAATTCGGAGTTTTTTTTTTTTTCTGGGATTGCTCTCTACATACAAATAAAAGTCGTACCGAAATAAACGTTTGAGGTTGGTATCTGAACCATCATCAGAGTATTTAATAAAAAAATAAAATAATAAAAAAATAAAAAGATATCCAACTATGGCTGTAAATGAAGTCCCATAGGCTAAGATAGGAGATTTAGTCCACCACTACTATCAATTGTATGTGGAGACTTGTCTCCAGATGTTGTCAAAGTGGAATACGCAGTGGCTATTGACAATTCGGTCAGTCAGTGCTTACGCTATTGGAAATAGCTCAGACTATAATTCTAGGTCCACCCTTGGACCAATGTGTGTGCTCTTTAAGTTGTAAGATGTGAGCACGAGCCAGACAGACTATGATTGACACTGTAGTTCGGGTACCTTTCGGTCCTGAAACGAACGGTCTTGAGGTCTGTAGTTATGAATCACGGTATACAACATAGAGTATTAAATAAAAATAAGTCTAGAATATATACACCAACAATAAGTGCCGTTGAGGATAATAACTGAGTTAGCCAGGTCCAAATTTACCTCAACTTCTAGAATTCCCGATAGATTTAAACACAACCGGTAGCAAATTCCTCTTTTCTCAACCCCAAGCTCCACCTCCACCTCCACCTCCATAATCAAGTAAAAGTTATTTGATTGCGTACTAAAGAGAAATCACCGATCCTCCTGCCCACCGGAGCAGTGTATGTATACGTCTTGACAAAACTGTTGTTCCAGCCCCCACCATACATATTCAGTCCACTTGGGCTACATGCAGTGAAGCGATAGGATTCATATGTAGAAGATGATTGGCCTCGAGGTACATTTGCATATTGCCCTACCTTGAGGCCAACAACATGGACGAAGAAAAAAAAAGAAATTATGATAAATATTAGCGTAAATATGATGCCGTCCAGAGATATCAACAAACCAATTCCTCCTCTGTAAACTGCACTCCTTCATCCTTTCTACCGTTACCACATCCACTATATACAACACTTGAATATATATATATATATATATATATATATTATATACAACCGTAAGCAGAAAGCCCGGAGTTGTTACGGGATCCATGAAAACACCAATACTTCTGTCGCTCGAGCATGAGTCCCCGGCTCCTGATATGCAAATGTTGGATCTTGCGTGCTTGCGTATTTTTGTCGGTTGCCGGAGGTAGGAAGGTCCAGGGTAGAGGAGGAGAAGGAAGAGGAGATGGTGGTGGCAATGGTGAGTATCAAGAAGGAAGCAGTGAGCGGATGGGTGGGTGGATGGGGAACAAGGGGGTGGGCGCAGGGCACAGAGTCCGTGGCATTTCCTGATTTATTCATTGGGGTGCCGTAGTCGCAAAGATGGTAGTGAAACGATGTTTTGTGGTTTGTTGGCCTGACCTGGATATGGGGCATGTGTATGAGTGGTGACAAAGTCGGTAACAAGAAATTTGCCGGTGATTGCGGAATATAGTGTTTTCTGTTTTTTTTTTCTTCTCTTTATTAGACGAGATCAGAGCGATTAGAGGGGTTGAAAGATATACCGGCGGAAATAGTGGTTTTCTTCGGCAGTTGAGGGATTACATAAGCAGCCTCGATAGGCACTAACCCTGATGTCATGATCCTGAATATTTGAATTCCGATGTGATAGTCATTCACCTTTGTCTTCTTTGAACATAAGTTCTTTCTTTTTCTTTTTTTCCTCTTTTGCAGAATTAATCCTTTCAACATTGATGGCCCTGGGTGGTTAAACTCAGCCGTGGATTTCAAGCCAATCCCAATAATCTTAAGGGCCAATAGCGCCGAGCCACTTTCCTCCATTCATCATGTAAAAATGAATAAATATGTTTTCTTTTTCTATTGGCTTATTCCAGTGGATCGAGATATGAATCAATCATAGTTGGGGGGGGGAGGGGTTGAATCCGTCCCACGTAAATATTAACAGGCACAGAGCAATCACGCCTCATATCAACGGCCATCGGAAAAACAATGCCAAATATGCTGCATGACGCTGGAGAGTTTATCATTGGAAATGTGGCGTTTTGTCAGTGGACAATACTGGGTGAAGAAGATGGCTTTGGTAGTTTGTTCTTCGGATATTAGGGGCTATACATCATATTTGACGTCATTTAACCGTTATTTATTGATCTGCTTTATATATTATTCTTCCGAATCTACCGACCACAGACTCCTCGCCAAGAAACATCAAGATCCAGAATCCCATACTCAAACTGCCATTTTGCTCATGCAAGGCCCATAATCAGGATCCAAAGCCATAACACATCTCCAAGAAGCCGTGCAAATGGATCACAGTGGGTATCCACTCCCGGAGAGGGGGGCAAGAGGAACCAAATATTGCATATCGACATTCGAACAAGAAGGCCTTGGGACGGCCCCAGGATGAGAGCAATTGCTGCACACTCACGCGCATATATACAGATACATACATATGTACTTGTTTATATATATAGTTGGATCACACACAAAGACGCCGAGGATATGATCAAATTAGGGAACATTAGGTTCGAAAAAGGGAGTTTAGGATCCCACCAAGACATGCAGCAATGGGGATGAGGGGGTCATGGAAAAAAAAAAGTTAGATAATGGCGCATTTGCATGTTGCATGTTGCAGGAGCAAAACGGTTTTGAATGACTTCTTCTGTCAAGCACCATATTGTTCTTCCAAGAGGAGGATTCAAGAGGGATTCAACCTGGTTCTTTCTTGGGGAATGTCGAATCACACGATGAAGATTACTAGGGAAGGAAGGGGACAAAAAATAAACTGATATTTATCGATACATGTCCATACGATGTGATGTGAACAAAGATGCCCAACCCAATTTCTGGGAACCACATATACCCTAGCAGAAGCAATCCTTCATTTTCATCTCTGGCCCAAAGGAACGGAGAGCACAAATAGCCGTTTTCCGGTAAGTACCCGAGGGTCGGGTGATAATATATAATGGGGCGGCTGAGTTTCGACATATACGTATGTATATAGATATACATGTGTGTCGGGTGTGGTTGCATGGAGGAAGCTTCGGTGGCGTCCGATAGTAACGTTCTGTGGGTTAGTTTTGAGTTTGTGGTTGCCGTCAACGCTTCGTTTGCCGGATTCAGCAATGGGTATAAGCCTTTTTTTTTTCTTAACTTCTTGGTAAATAAATACAATGTTTGACACACATATATTCATGTCCCGTATCTGCGTCATCAACTCCTCGTCTTGGTGCCAAGTCCGAGCAGCCTTGAACTTTGCGGTTATATTGGGTTCGTCTAACAGGCTCTAGAGGCACCGAAAGTTTCCGTTTATTTAATACGAATTTCACCTGGGCAGGAGGAATCAATTCTCGGATAAAAGTAAATAACATATACGCCCAGAAACTGATTTTCGCCTAGAACCATGGACGCTTCTGTCGCACTATATCCGGGCGAGTTGGATCCGACTCTAGCCAGAGGATTCAAGTGGGAAGAAGGACGATGTAGAGTATGGGTGAGGGTGGGACATTGTGACATTGCCTCAAACACACACAGAAAATAACTCTTTTTGGCTTACTATTGACCGTGAACCCATTTGCTCGGGTCAAGGCTTGTTCTCACGACGATATCGGTATTGTTCACTGCAAAGTGGAAAAGATCATGCAGGTCATTCCAGCAAAGAATCACGAGACCACAAAAACAAACTGGTTTTTTTTAACTTTCTTTTTGAGTTTCTATGCCCGAAGTTGCATGTGACGGTCATTAGCAAAAATAATCTGACACAGAGATACCCGATACCCTTCACTTTGGTGATCACTGCGATATTCTTCACACTGATTTCACAAGTCCTCTCATCGGACCCCGTCTCATCTCACCGTGAAATGAAACACCCGGCCATGGTCACTCTGCTGCTATTTTCTTGATGAGGGCATCGATACAGTGCCAATACTAGCCCATGACCAAAGCAACGTTCGGAGAGATCCAGAGTTGAATATCTAGAATTCTTTTTTTATTCTTTTTTTCTGTCGATACAATACGTTCATCTCTTGTAACAAGATCCTACATATAATTATTTATGTACTACCACAGACCAAACAATCACAGCAGAAGAAAAAAGTACTTCACAATTCGTCATTGGCGATACCAGTGCTCTGCGGCTACCACCACATGGAACAAGCCTCACTCAGCAATCGTTACGCTCCCGTAAAGATGTTCCTACAAACATTGGACAATCCCAGCCACACCATCAAGCAAACAAATTCTGAAACAGAACTGAACTTGGCCAAAAAAAAAGCTCCAATAGTTTTTCTTTTTTTTTTTCTCGTTGAGATCTTCCATCTGGGTAAAATGCTGATTATTTCAAAGTCGAGAACAGAACGCCTACACACACACACACACACACACACACATACATGTACCCCACCGATCCCCCCATCGCCGCCTGCAGCAGGACTCCAAGCCACGGACCCTGACTAGCCATCCGTTGTTTTGTATTTTCACTCTCTAAAAAAGATGCCGAGCAAAGTCACGAGATTCCGAGGACTGGCAAGTTTCCCATGGATAACTGAATGAATAGCCTGGTCGAGACTTATTCAATAAAGACAAGTCTTGACCTGGGGCCGGGCCGGTAATCTGCTGGGATTGTGAACATGGGCAACAGAGTCTAGCATGACTTGAATCTCGATGGAAAGATACAGACGACATGCTCAGGTCATGTTAATCCTTATTTTCGTGGCATTTAAGACCTCGAATATATGTGTACCCATATCTGAGATCTCGTTATGCAGAGAAGATCGTCTTAGGTTAACAATAGGTTTAACAGAACACATTGGTGAATTGTGGCATGACCATGGCCACCAAGCATCTGACCACATTCTGCTGATTCTCCAAAATCAATAAGTTACCGGTCATCAGTATTTTTGTTCATCAGTGGAGCGTATTTAGTAAACAATGACGCAAGACGGAGAACGCACTATCCAAAAATTGTTGCTTTGTAAACTCAGAGGATCTGATGTAAATGATTAGAAACGCCGAGTGTCATGGCGTAGACTACATCATCAGTGCACCTTTAGGCGGTCAACATTGCCCTGAGACAAATGCACCTAGAAATCAATAAGAAGCTAAAGAAAAAAGAAAAAAAAACAATAATGGGCCAAAGGGGCCATGGGCAAGGGGACTGTGCTCCCTGATGAAAGTTCTAGTCCTGATGCTTCTTCGTCCACTCAAAAGGTTTGGCGCATACTAATTCCGCGCTGAGCGATTCATTCCGCACTTGTGTGGACGGACCGTAGTTCTCTTTGTAATGATCAATGGAAATATGCCTTGACCTTTTTTTTTTTTTTTTTTTTTTTTTTTTTTTTTGAAACTGGGCAGTTAGTAAGATCTCTGGGTGGAAGAGGCGGCTAACAGATAATGGTGTTGGCCGTCAACTCAAGGTTGAGGATATATAAATATGAATGTTCTTGTCTTGTGATGTCTAGATATCCAGTCATCCATTGGTCTGTGCTAGTCGCCGACCAATTCTATGCAAGAATATTGCGTTGCACACGGCTCTTGTGTAAGAGATGCAGGCTGAGATGCAGAATTGATATTGCCTATCTATCTACCGTGGAATCACCTCACATACGATTCACCAGATACTGCAAAAATCTGACGAGACTGGACCAAAACATAAGAGCGACTTAACCATCAAAAATACAAGTATATATATGGAACTAACATGGTTATTTGCTTCTGATATCCTGAAAATTCATGGCAGTAAAACCAATATAATCATTATCAGTAACCGAACCATATCTTAGAAAGGTCAAATCTGGCAGGCTTGTTTGACTACGAGTCAGACTCCAAGCTCACGATAGCTCTATATAATAGATATATGGATCTAGATTCAAGTAGGTTTTTTTTTCTTGTAATTTCCCTCTCATCCCCGAGACATGAAAAATTCACCAACTTTCATACCCAAATATTTTTCTTGCAAAGAATACATCGACAACATCATACTATTGACTGATCACGATTCAATGTTAATCAAGCATATATACTGTTAAGGCTTAATATTGAACCAGCACTAACGCTAGATTTCGGATTTCCCGAAGAGGCTATTTGCCCAAGAAGCAATAATTCAGGATTTCCACTCTGACGATGATGCCATGATCGGAGCGACATGGGTACTTTGGGTATACCTTATTTTCTTAGCACCGGCATTCGCTGTGAAAGCATGGTCAGGTATCTCCTCAAAAAACTTATAGGGTCACAATATTGAGAGCTCAGACTTCAGAATCCGGAATCCAGCATTGTGAAATATATCACCAATATCTGATACACATCATCACGCAATGCCATCTTGGTCATCTTCCAATAGACACTCTTCTAGCTCTGCCATTTGTCAGGTCCTTAAAACCTTTATGAGTTGTTTGATGTAGATGGCATCAATCAGCCTCATCAACCTCTCACGCACCAACGTTCCATATCGATCCTGCCAACCACTCCTGGCATGTTTATGGTGGACAAAGACCCTTGCCGGTATTAGATTACCTCGATACACCTTAGCCTCCGGCAACTATTTAGCAGTATATCTATCCATATAGCTTCAGGTGGATCTATAAACACCTCGACCTCAACCTTGGCTTTATCTTTCTTCCCCATAGCTTCTTTGTCTGCGCATCCAACCCAGGGCCCCTCATGAAGCCGTTACGGTCGCATTTGATGGCAACGTACATGGTGGTGGATCTCTCTCTGGGGTAACCCCCGGGTTATTTCCGTAGACATCCCCTGGGAATTGCAATTCTTCTATCGTATAGATATAGCCCTTGGCATCAGCAACGTCCAAGCATGGCTCAAACAGTATAGCCCGGCCCCCAGCCGCAGAAGACCACACAATAGCCACCGAAAACAATAGAAAAGCCTTGGTATGTTTGTATTTACACAATTCTTTGTGTATGATATCAGGTGTTTGCTGTTTGTCTTTTTTTTTTTTTATCTGACTTACATAAATAGTCTCGCTGTCGCAGACTTCATGGGATTGCTCATGAATGTTCATGCCGGCCGGTGGCCGGCGGGGAACTTAGCCTCGCGGGTGATAGGAAATTTAAGACGACGCAGTTACGGCATGAATTCTTAGAGAAACCCTCGCTTGCTTATTTCGTTTGGGAAAGCCTGCCTTTGTTCTCCATCTACGGCTCGCTTCTTCGCGGCTTGGCGATCGATTGCTTCATGGGGAGGTGAGAAATAGTGCGACAGGGACCCCAAGCCTACGTGCGTGATGAGGACAAGGCCGGATGGGGTGTATGTGAACGAGATGGTATTTGTTTCTCTTTTTTGCAGAATAAATAAATATTTATTTGCGGTTTGATCGGTTTGACTAAAGGGCCAGTCCAGGTTGTGACGGGGCATGAGAAAGTACGGGTACCGTGTGTTTTTGTCGGAGTTGGCAGGCTTGCACATTGCTCTTAAACAGTAGACTCCGACCACATAGCCAGACAAACAGATTAGACTTTTCTCTCAAGTCAAGTATATCATTAACCGCGGACACGATGATAGAGAGAAATCCTTCCAACATTGACTTAATTTGACTCCTCCCAGCTCACAGGGCTTCCTATGGCCGTAGGGTATAATGTTTATTGAAGATCACTCCTTTATATATATATATATATATATATATATATATATCTGTGGTCATTGGCCCGCGCTGAAGCGATGATTCAACGCTGACCGCAGCCTGCAGTCCAGCAATTCGCATAGTATGCCAAGGCTAGATGGATGGATGCCCTCCTGAATTACAGATAAGATTGTGTCTTGTGACATCCGTTGAATTTTGTATCAACTTGAAGATTGTGAAAGTTCCGGAAGATATTGGCCATAACAAGGATGCAAAAAGTACTTCTCATTAGCTTTTTTTTGTGCAGAATTCTGACGTCGTTTATTCTGATAGAATTACACAATGACACTTAACACTTATATATAATTGCTTAAATTACATATCAATGATTATTGCCTTGTATTCACATATTCTGCATACAGTACGCTGCGGGTGTATCTGTAAATGCCGATTTGTGCTGTCACTTGTCAATCGTCAATCTCCTCGAGGGACAACCCCCATGAATTATCCCACTTGAGCTCTAATATCGGTACATAAACGCTCATGTATCATTCTCAACTGTCATATCCTAGCGTCATACAATATGGGCTAAATAACTGCACGGGCTTGCCGCACTGCCATGCTTCTTAGACATTCTTTGAATGTTCTATATGCCATGATATGAGCAAGCGGACCCTGTCAGGTAGTGGTGAGGCAACTCTTTCGTATCTGGGTCGTGCTTGAATGTAAAGAAAGAGGGAGAGAAAGAGAAAGAGAACATGACCATGCGTAGCCTGATCTCCATTATTATACACGAATGTCAAATCGTGAAATTTATCGAGTTTGATATTTAGTGTACCAACTTTGGACTGATATATCTTCGGGTCTGTAAATAACCTGAAGCAATCTATATGAATCGAGATGTACTGAGAAGATACGTGGTATCTAGAAACAGAAATATATTAATGGTCAATCAGACTGCAATATCGCTTCAATCATTGCTCGCTTGCAATCTTTCGTAAACAAGCCAGTCACAAGAGTCCAAATAATATAATTTCCACCAATCATAGCCTTTGAATCAATATCCCTAACAACCATATATTCCCACAGTCCATGAGCTTTCTGGATCTGCACATCACAGTACTACCTGACCTCCTTGGTTCCTGGTCTAGGTTCCAAATATCATGTTTGCAGTCAAGATATGTTTTAAAGGTACCCATTTTGCTTTTTTTTTTTGTAACTTCGTTGATAAGCAGTCGTCATCATTTGCTTCTCTTCCCTGCCTGCATTTGTAATGTTCCATAAGCATTTGGTGTCAGCAGCTGGTCATGGCTTGAGATACGATGCACAAATGAACCTCATATGTGGCAGTTTTCCGCTGCGTGTCATTCAACATTCAACTTGCATGCTTTGAGTGACATGTGAACCGTTCCCTTGTATTAAATAAGCCCCTATCGCTATCGACATGCAAAATCTTGGTCAGCGTCAACCAATCCTAGATATCAAACAAATGTATATGGCGTAAAACATCTGATTTCTTACTTGAAGCTGACAAGTGGGTGAGCTTTGGTCTTCGGTCATTTCCCCTCGCCAAATCACGAATTTACCTACAAATCTTCATTCTCTTACCACATTCATTAATTTCCTGTTTGGGTAGTTTCTGTGGTTCTACCATGCCTTGTATAAAGCATGGAGGGCAAATGCTGACTTTGGGTAGCAGGGCATCTGCTACATAAATATATACTCAAAGTTGCTATATTATAAGATGGGGGGCTCCGTTCGCCGTTGTACTCTATCACCTCCGGGTTATTCCCAGAACCATAGGGTATGGACCAGTGGGTGGTCTTTCAGATTACCATTCAGGCTTTGCTGCAGTATAAGACATACAGTAGTCTAGATCAACGCATGTGAACACAACAGCAGGAGTCAGCGAGTCGTAATCCTCGCAATTTCAAGGTCGGGTTGAATGTTGTGTGTGATCCTTATGCTCGCAACCACGGCACTCTGAAAATACGAACACTTCGAATGACTTTCCTAAAAAAAAAAAAGTGAGTATGTATAACAGGTATTTAACTCTGTGTTATTTAGCTTATCTGTCTAGCCTTGCATGACATATCAAGGCTATTTTATGCCGGTCGTTTTTTTGGTATTTGTTAGGGCTATTGAAGATGCAAACCCTGTATTATGTGTAAACATTTGGAAGGTGGTACACAACCGGTGTGACCCAGTTTGTATAGACCCACTTTCCGAGTAGGATAATCAATTATTGTATGTGCTTGAAGCCAGATAGTTAAATAACCATGACCTTTAACATGATCAACGTTTGTGATGATTTAAAGATAAAGTCTAGTCAACCGACATTGAATCAACATTAATATCACATAATCATAGTCAAGAATTATCGCTATTTCCGACTTGACAATAAGGGTTTACATCGTATACACTTGTCTATGACTTCATCATAGTCAACTATTACACCTGTTTTGCTTCTGGATCTATACTCTGGAGATTACAGGATGTTATCGCCGAACCTTGGTAATAGCGAATCTTACGAGCTATCCTGATACAACTAACAGAGGCGTGCAGCCTATGCAGCCAAAATCCAGGATGACACGGACAGAAATGACTGATGATGAACTCGAACATTACATACTGCGTAGCAGAGGAGCAACCAACCAATCCCTCCACAACCTTTGAACCAGGTCCCTAGATCGGCATATTAAGAGGCTTAGGGAGAAAGAGGAGGAGGGGTTGGATAAAGATATAGCCTTGAGGGGGGGGATATATAATAAATATTTATCTATATATCTCTGTGTTGCGTTGCGGAACATGGGGCTACGAAAATGTGGGCTGCACATTGAGGGAGGGGGCGGCATTGTGCCATCGATGGGGTGGGCAGTTGGTGGCTCGTGGGGAGAGAGAGAGAGCTCGTTCTCTACTTGGGGTAATTGGGGAAGTCGCTCTGCAAGGTAATTCGGATGAAATTTAGAGATAATCCTGGCTAGAATAACTACCGCTGTCTGATGCTGTGGAGTACTAGATGTCTAATTGAGTCGGTCCAAGCTGGATAGTCCATGATACGAGTTTGTGTTTGACAGGATTCTGATATTGTTTACATCTATGGAAGACTCAATAGTCACAATATGATTTGAACTTATGCTGATGACTTGCATATTGAGACATCAAGTAAATTCATCAAGAGTCTGAGGCCCAGGTTTAGCTGCAAGCATTTACAGCTATCAATTCTGTAGGACTTCGGTAGATTGGTCTCACTGAGGCCTTGTGATGAGTTTGTCTTCTCACTGCATATAATGAAGCCCTGTACCATGAGTTGCCATGTGCTTTGGAAACTTACTAGCAGAACCAACATATAAGCTTTGACCTCTGATCTTTGGTGAACAAGTTGCCTATAAGGAGGTCCATGAACAGCACTTGTGGATGGCGTTCTCCAATCAGCCCCCACCAACACCTTTTGTCATTTGATAAACAGGAAATGTGATATATATACAAGGCCATATGTATATATCACGTATCCAAGCCATTACATGTGATTATATGCTGGAAATGTCAAACTGCTCTTAAGTGGGTACTTGCCGTTAATTAGCAATGGAGTCGCCGAGTAAACTTGGTATTACAATGATAAGGAATCATAGTTGTATTTTCGTTAAAGTTACTGTGATTGACCCGTGTAATTCTTATGAGCGGGATCATAACATGCACGAATGACAGCACTAACTAGTGCCCATGAGCCCACAGTAAGCATGACATTGCTCAAAAGGAACCCTCAAGCATATGTGTGTACATATACTGATATAGACACTCGGTCTTATAGTGGGTGGCAATTTATGTTCTGGATTTAGACTCAGTTTGCTGGACCGAGTGGTGTTTGATGTATAATCGGCATATTATAGCATGGGATACGCTTGATATCCAGCACTGTCAATGTGATGAGGTCGAAATATCAATTTGACAATTATTGTGCTCATGATCAGCCATTGGAACCTTGACGATGATGTCGATAGTCTATAGTCTACAAGGAGCCGAACCATGTCGATATATCCTCACTTCCTGGGCGATTTCTTGTAAAAGAGTCCGTGTTTGTTAGCGGAGAGAGAGGGAAATTGATAGTTACCAGATACGGAAAGAAAAGTGAGAGATATCGTTAGCGTCTTCGCAATGGACTGTCCAAAAAAAATTCCGCGTAAGCTAAAGATAATCTGGATTTAACAGAGAGCGAATATGGAGGTATTTCGAGAAAAACATGCTCATGATAATGAATATTTTATACTATACTATATTCTTTTATTTGGCGATAGCCGCGCGAAATCCGGGATGAGATTCGTGCACCCTCCAGCAAGTGCACTATAATCGGTCGGAAGACTTATACCTTTATACTGAGATCTCAGCCCCAACGCTGAATTTGGTGGGTTCCACTGGGCGGTAACACAAATATCTCCTGAAAACGATGATTGATTCTCCATATAAGAGTCGATTATGTCTCTAACGTTGTGATACTTTGGAAGTTTGCTGGCGTTGGTTCATCATATATGTATTACTTTGACGTGTACAGGAGTTCTCAGGTGCCGAGACTGACTTTTCACGGAAGTGAGATTTGTCAGGAGCATAGCATAATTGAATAAATACCACAGCTGCTTTCGAAACCCCATCACCACAACTAAACAAGTATCTGACACCTGTGCCAGTGGGACATCTAAACCGGACTTGTTTCGCCCGAGTCACATAGCAGCCATTGTAACTGTGATGAGCTTACGTTGCGGGAGTGACAGAGTAGAATCAAATGTGCTGACTTGGTTGTATCTGACCCAATCACATCTATTGCATAATTTTTTTTTATGATTGTACCGAGGTTGAGCGGCAATACGTGCTCGGGTTACCAAGCTATCCTCCCTAAATCTGGGAGAGCACTACATTCTCTATGGTAATCCGGGAGCGGACCGCTCACGAGTAATGCAGCATCCGAACCGCGCGGGCCCAAACCTTTGGGTCTCTCAACTGTGACTATGAAAGGCTTGGGTGTCACTTTTTTTTTTTTTACTTAGGAGGAATACAGGAATATAGGCCGTAGGATTTTATTCAACTGCAGGTTTTACAGCGGAGCTTTGCCCCGAAATGAAGAGATGGCGTATGAAGGCATGGTATGTTTTGTAGCGATAATCAACATCTGCTGCATCTATATGTAGGCGGGCCAGTCAGATAGAAGACATTTCTCGACAATCTCAATAGATATATCCGTATATTCACACGCTATTTTTGATCTCAGCAGATCGAAAATCATGACAGAACAGCCAGCGTTTCAGGATTACTCAACTCCATGGTCCGCACTGCCTTGACCACAAAATGCCACTTGAGCTTTTTTTTTTTTTTTGCGAAGCAAGTGTAAAGGCGACGCTCCGACGGTGACCCCGGCGATGAGCCAACGGCTTTGTCATGACCACTGATGATTCCCATGGTCCCCAATGGCAAGGCTGGTAATGTAACGCTTCGGTCCCTAAGGGAATTCTGGGATAAATTGTGTCGGGGGGGGGGGGGGGGGGGGTTTGCTGTAGTTTGCCGACGAATGCATGATGGTGATGATGTTCGTCTTTTGACGGGTGGCGATTTTCTTCACATGATTGGACTATTGTCTACGGCTAGATCTTCGTGAAGAAGTCCCGAGTATATAGATACGCAAAGTATTTTCTTAAAAAAAAAAAATCGTAAGCCGTAAGGTGGCTTTTTTTGTCTTTGTATTTGGTGCTGACTTCGGGTGATATGCACACGCCTCTCAACGCCGTGTCCTGAAATGGACAAAGCACCGGTAAAGCGAGACATCAGGATTTCAGTCCCCACCTCCATGCGACTTCGGTTCCTCATTCCCGGGACCATATTGGCTATCTGAGTGGCTCGCGGGGAAGTGGGGACTAGGATTTACGCGGAACAGTCTGGACTCGAGGGGAAGAGTGGGGTTTCTCGGCGGTATATTGGCAGCATACATAGTGAGAGGAGCTCGAACGGGCTTTATTAGAAATTTAATGGCTGGACAAAAGGGACTTGAGAGAGGGACTAACGGCTGTGTTGTTCTGCTATCCAATATTTAAAGTGGAATATGACCGGAATAAGTGGCCGACGGTAATAGAGAATATGGTTGTTATGGAAGAGATGTTGCATCGTCGTTTGCCATTGTTCCTCAAATCAGGCATAGACGGCCTATTGTTACTATCTAACTAAGCCAATGTTAACTAACAAAATTTACAGTGGTGCAAGGCTCCCGAGGGCCCCTGAATTTTTAGCATTTGTCAGGCTTCTAGCGCTTCCTTGAACCTTCTATAGCATCCACAGCTCGCCCGGCTCGAGCTTGGAATCAGCTCTAAAGTGACATCATAGAGATGTCATAATCAAAACAAATATTTACCAAAATCAATAGTAATGTTTTCTTTTTATATTGAGATTATATGGAGCACGAAATAAAATCGTGGTGCGAGACTATAGATTGGGATAAGTCACGATTTACAAATAAATTTGGCCACTTTTCAACTCTCACTTGCTAATTGCAGATTTTGCGATCTGACATATTTGTCATGCTGAGTAAATGTCTACCACCCAACCACTATATGTAAGCTTGGGTTATAGTAGTATCTACCTGTGGCCCCCAATCCGGTGAATGGCACAGAGATTGCAGTCGAGATTATGCTACCAAAAGGAAAGCTGCATGCATATAACAATGTCGGTAACGCTAATATCAAAGTTACTTTGTTTTGTATGAGCCATAAATTTGTGAGATACAGAGATTGGCCTTCTTGATCTGGTGACAACCTTCGGCCAAGCCACTGACGCCACGCCGAAATAGTCCATCCTTCCAATGTAGGGTGATGACGCCTCAATTTGAGTTATTGTCCTAACCATGTGAGTTTTCGACAACTTTCACCAACATAACAGGGCATCGTTCCAAATAGTCAGACTTCCAGCCATCATACGCATTGTGATGAAGATTTCCAGTCTGACAAACCCATCTGATTTCATATCGGGAATATCATAAAAAAAAAGATACCCCGCCATTCTACGCTTATACGTATATTTACATACATAACTTCCCATCAAGCCGTGATCTTTATGACAGATTGCCCTCCCCCCTCCTTCAAAGGAACCATTCAGCATGGAGTTGACTTCCTACAACAGCTAACGACGGTAATCTGTGCTTAATGTTTGCCTTCTTTATTGCCGACATTTCCGCACATGTGCAAAAGCGACGACGATGCATCGCGAATGGCAACTGGTGCCCCGGCCACTTGCTTTCTTGTGACTCGATGTGGTCATTAGATAAACTGTAGCTTTTATATACTTAAATAGCCACAGCGTTTTACATTCCTAAAAACGGCATATTACTCATAGGGAATTTTGTCAACCAAAATGTCACCAGAACATTATAGCTTTTCTATTTTATTGATACCGCATGCAATGACCTGGCAGCGTAGGGCCTGTTGGGGATAATAACGACAGCGATGTTATACGCCGCATTCCCGCTTCAGGTGATGGGCTTCTCGACCATGGGTCGATAGTGGAACTACCCGAAGTAAGTGCCGCACGGATTATCTCCGTGTTGAATCCGGGAGAAATGTGAGCAGAATCTCTCTGTTGATAGATTAGGGTTTGTCGATCACGTCACCAGGCTATGTTGTCGGCTATGTTGTACTCATTGTTGTATTGGCGAAGCCTGTTTTCTCAGAGTACAGAACAGAGAATGGGCAAACTAAACCAGGTTCTCTGAGTAATTCAGGAGACATTGTATATATTGGTTATTGACGGATACTCTAACACATGTCGCCGATAATCTTATTCCTGCGAGCAAACACAGGGCTAGATGGAATCTATGCCATGATGCTCAACAGCTGTGACTTTCTCGAGTGGCGTCTGTGCTATTTCTCTAGGCTCTGTTCTCAATCTTGCTAAGATAAGTGCGTCACTGGTCAGCCTAGAAATCCTGACCCTGTGAATTTGCATGTAAATATGTGAATAAAGATATGATGTTGGTCTAAAACGGAAATCAGATAGAACACCGATGGGACCGGGAAGGGGCTCACGCAGACTGATAAGGTGAATATAACTTTATTTGGCATTTGTGCTGGATATTTCAACATATCGAGATATTGAGAGCTTTGTCTTGTATATTGCAGGCAACATCCTGATAATGACTGGATCCGGACTGGACTCTCGTTGTAGAGATTATTGACAAGAATAAATCTCTGAAGATGACAAGTGTTACGGTCCCGCATTAACTGAATCTACCTTGATCTGACAAGACTTCTCAACAGGATCAATAGACCAACAGCAAGGAACGTAAAAGTCAAGACTGTGCACGACGAATTTATCCAGAAACAGTTTACAATCCAGCCAACAAAGTAAGAAAAATGTGGGGTAACAATTATTCACATCTGTAACATGAACGATGTATTTCTTTGTTGTTTTTATCCCTCCAGAAAAAGCCACCGAGAAGGAGACAGAAACAAAAGAGCACCAAGAAGGCATCGTGACCATAGCGTTTTAATATTACACACCTTCAAGCTTCAAATCCGAGCATCTATCGTTCGACATCAAACCAGAGGATCATTTAGTACATATATAATCACTGGGAAGATATTGGCTTGTACGTGTCCAGTGGAAAGCGGACAAGTCCTGGAAGGATCATGATAGGGTCCTGTAAACATTGGCATCGAGTTTGAAAAGCTGCCGGATCTGGATCGGGTGAAATTTTTGGAGGGCGGACTACGGGGTCACATGGCAAATTGCAGATTTCCCTCATTATGGGTTGGACGTGACATTGGCTGAAGAGACGGACCATTATGTGTGTATATGAGTATAGGCATGATTGTTCTCGCTGCTGAAGCCTGTCCTGAGGATTGGGCCAAAGACACGAAAACAAAAAAAAAAAAGAAAAAGAATGTCAACAATATTGTGGGGAAGAGTCAAAAACTCTTTACAGATACACCGCAATCCTTATTCCCTCCACTGTAGAGACAAATCGTCGGACAACGGGACCGCAAGGGACCGACAGCAACTAGCGGAATGATGACGTTGCATATACATATGTATAAATCTAAGTCTGACTTGACTTGGCCTAGTCTCACCTATATGTTACTGCTGTTGTTTTCCTTTTAGGTGTCTTAAATGCTGACTGGATAGGCTTGGCATATGTAAACTCGTCTACAGGATGGAGATGTTCAACAGTTGGAACATGAGACATTGGAGATGGCAAGATCTGGTCTGAGCGTTAGCGTGAGCATGACCGTCGTTGATGGCAGTTATTAAGAAACGACTTTACTTCCCTCTCTTCTCCCCTGGTTCAAAGGTGACTATTGCACGTTGCAAGCCCAATCTGGACGGACATCTGCGAATAAAGGTGTCAAAAATAATGAGTTAGAGTTGCAATGGCGAAATCATTGTTTTTGCTACTGCTTTGAGGCATTGATGTGTTTGGAAAACAGGAAAGCCATTGAGATATTTAATTAACTCATGGATCCTCGACGACATGAAGCTCGAGCTGACTTCGGTCCCGATTGACGTATTTGGTTTCTGGAAACGACTGCTACGTAAGTTGTTCTATTATCAAATTTACTAGCCAGAAAATCAGACTTGATGTTCTTCTACTGCTACTGTATCAAGATGTCTACAGGTGAATATCTATAGACACGCCCCTTGCCACCGTCAACCCACTAGCCAACTGAGTGCTCTTGCGCAACCCAGACGTCGTCGTAAAGCCACCAATCAGAGGTGCTATTTATTCCGGGACATCGCCCATGTAAACAAGATAGAAAAGAAATATTCATGTTTACACCATCCAGATTTTCTCTCGGTGGTGCCTTGCTACAGTGGTTTGCCGAGCTGGGATGACACTGGACCGCAGAGGGCCTTAGAGTCTGGTACTGGAGGTATGATTTTTTTTCTTTCTTTTTTTCAATAAATACAATCAATAAATTGATTAATGTATAACTGGGTTTATCAGGATATCGGCTCAGTTGTCAATCTGGCAGATGCCACGGAAGATATTGAAAAGCACATAGTCATATAGGCACTGACACCGAACAGAGCACGTATAGTCTACAGTTTTCTCATTACCAGATATAGCCATATTAATGTCAAGTATTTATTGCACCCACTGGATACACAGTGGATGAGTGGCAAAAGTAACAACTTTAGCGGGTGCGAACAAGTAACATGGGTCAATGTTTGCTTTCTATTATATTATAAATCATATATATTTATGTATATGTATATGTCACTCTCCAAATTTATTGGTCCGTGACAGGATCCCAAAGATTGGGGTTACTGGGTCAATCTGGATACGAGTTCCAGGGCTCCTCGCCGGAACAACTTGGTTCTTCGAGCCGTCGATCCTCACTTTGTAGAGACCTCTGAGATCAATATAGCATATCAGATATGTACCTAGATACATTGTGAATATATTGTCTGATGCATATATACATCGAGTCCAAGTCACTTGGACATGTAATTGAATACCAGTCGAGTGATTAGCGCCCGGCAAGACTTTTCTCAAATCAGCATGATACATCTTTGATATGTATACCCACCAGTAATGTTACATACATTGTGTATCCAAACCCATCTTAGCCGGTTTAATCTGTGGGGGTGCGTCGTAGGGTGACAGAAACAGGGAGTCAACTCGATGATCAACTTGGTAATGATTGTGTTGGATATGGTTGACTTGGGTGTATCTTGCCATAATCTGACTGTGGAACCAAACGACTCGATCTCCTTGATCTGCTTGATGTTGCCTCATTTGTATTCTGCAAGCATCGATGGCCACAGCCTCTTTCCTGAGGTAGCCAGCAAGTGAGATCCATATTTATAAGATACATCTGTATACATATGAATTGACTATAATGACAATGTGTCATGTGCTATTGCCGGCATGCATATTCTGCGTCGGACGATGGGTGTGACGTGGAAAAATTGCAGATGCCGGGAGTTATCTAATGGGTGACATAACCAACATCTCGTCAGACATCAAGCCAAGATGACAGATAATTTTCATTGACAAGCAAACATGTGCATTTATAAACTCGAAAATTCGGTTTTATATTGGGGGATACATCATCCCTTATGCCAGACAAGCCTAGAGTTACCAATTAGGGTTGTCTCTTTGTATGTGTATTTTGCCGCCAATGGATATTACCACTGCTAGCCAAGAGACAACAACACAAGTAACCTGTCATATCTGCCTGTCTTCTGAGTGTCAACATACTGTGCTCCATTTCCAAATCGAGTGCCATCTTGTCTCATTCTGTAAATTACAGGAGGACTCTTCACACCCATATGCGTTTTTTTTCTTGTCTATGAATTATTTATTTTCTTTTGTATCCCCACCATCACCATCACCACCCATCACGGCGGCTTGGAATGCTTGAAGCTCTAAGAGTAATGCCGAAGGTTGCCCTCCTAAACTAAAGATTAGGATCCCCAATCTTACAGTGGTGCACCAAATTGTGGAGATAGAAGGGCCGTAATTAGGTGTTGGCCTTGGGCTTATGACGTTTTTTTCTTTTCTTATTGAGATGGTGTGCGTGACTTTTTTCCTACAAAGTCTTTTGCTTATACGGCGAATGTAACAACGACTATGTATATATATACAACTATATAGATTTTATAGCCCTATCTAGCCCCCAATGCACACCTCACAGCACGGTAACCGCAACTCGTCGTCAGCAGTTGCATCTTACTATTAGCCGAACTGCTTGCCTCAGTCAGTCATATGGCAGTGCCACTTCTGCTCGGTTACCCCGCTATTTCGTCTTTTTTTCTTCCAGAAAAAGAATAATAATAATAAAGAAAAATGAATTACAGAGCCAGCGAGTCAATTGCAACTGCAACAGTAGCCACTGGGCGGAAGGCAGCATCATTTGGACTGCCCCCTCCCCACCCTCCTCATTCTACCTCGGTACTTCAGAGAATGGTACATATATATGTAAATTGCGTGTGGGGGAAGGGGGTGGGATTGAGGGATTGAGGAGAAGTGATGTTATAGGCGACTGCCGCTGGTGGGAAAGACAAATTGTTTATTTGGAATGATTAAAGGAGGTAATCGGGGTGGAGGCAATGGCTCGAGAAGAGAATGTGGGGAGACATGATGGTGTATATGGTTATAGCCAGGTATGATTTGCTCGAGCCGAGAAGGACGGCGGACGTATGTGGACATGTTGGCTGTGAGGGGGGAGGATATATAACAAAAAAAAAAGAAATACTGTTGTGGTGTACTGTGGCATCGTATCCTTAGTCGTACCATTTGTAGCCAATGCCAGAGTGTCGGGACTGCTAGTGGAGTCGGCGTGTAGACATGTGAAAATAAATACATAGGATATTTAGAGGCAGATTTATTGGAAATTGTGGGTCACAACATTGTAGTGTTACTCTGCACGATGGTAATTAGTGTGGTTGGCAAGCGGCAGTTTCATTTTGGGGCTAGTGGTTGATTCTAAAGGGAGTTGATATTGGCCGGATATTGTCAGTGATGTTCAATAGAAGAAAATTCGGTTTTGACAAATCCCACTTAAGATAAAGTGTCCGGTGATAACTGGTGATTCCAACCATCTGTTTCTATCAAGCAGGATTGGACTTTTCTCCGACAGAAAAAAAAAGTCCGTGGTATGTAACGGATATGGCCATATGGAATCAACTCCACACAATTACGGGTTACATGGCATATTAGCCAGTTGAAAACAATGCCAAATATCTATTCATCATTGAAATGAGGGTTGTCAGATCTGTCATATAATGATGTAACAGAAGCAGTCATTATATACTCATGACAATTGAGACCATTCCGACGAGGCTGACTTGATATGCCAATGTCATAATAAAAACGGGTTGGCCAATTGCTGAGGCCATTGTTTCACAAGCGCAGTCTTTCGTCGAATAAATATGTCCGTCGTTGATAACCCGGACCTTGACCCTTTTCTGTGGCTAGCATATATACATACGGCGCATTATATTTTTCACATGTAAAAGTCCTCCACTGAGCTGAGTCTTCCTTGCAGATCGTTTAGTAACTTGGATATATTAATGCTTTGTAAATACACACACACACACATATATATATATATATGAGTCACTACACCTGCAGTTCTCCTATTCTATAGCATAATCCTACTGCCATAGGCGGCCAACAGACTAATCTCAAGGCGCAAACTCTGCATATTTTAAAGTACCGGGCATTCGGGACACGATATGCACATGCGGATGACATGGACGGAGACATCGAGGGAGCGGCCGTCTGCGTGCATTAACAGGTAGTTGGTGACTTTGTTTTTTATTTGATTCGCCAGCTGTATATATTGATCCAGGATGATGTGCCGCCAGTGATGATGCGGTGTATATATACAAATATTCAGGATAAAAAAAGAAAAGAAAAAGAAACAACACCCCGCATTAGCATCTACATATCTAAGCACATAGCTTCCTGCCTGCAACATCCGTTCAAGTCTCAGTAAGCATCGAAATGTGATGGAGTGACTCCGAGCCAACCCGGGCAAAAAAAAGAAGAAATATTATGAAAAAGTACGGCAATTGCCTTCATTGCCTGGACCTGGTCGGCACTAGGAATCTCATGATACGCAGTGGGAACTTGCAGTTCTCTGTCAATGTGATGACGAGGGAGGAGAGAGTGCCGGATGTGATTTGCCTACTATCTGAGTAAGGGAAGCAATATTGGAATAGGTCAAGGATATCAATGGGAGAATAACTTGTGCCTTTGGTAAATTATTCTATACTTTTGCCATGACTAATACCTTGTTCTTGAAGTCATGATCACCTTTGATTGATCCAACTTGGCCAAATCAAGACACCCAAGCCTTTTCAGCATTGGGTGACATCATCAAAAATCCCTACACCCTCTTCCTCCTTGTTCCCCGCTAGTGTGGGGCTTGCCAAGCCAGCGCTGAACCTACACCACCAAAAACACCTATCCCCACAGAGAAACATGCGGCGGGAACCGGCGTCTTTGCCAAGTGGGTGGCCTACGTTGGGTTTTTGTCATGCTGTTGGCTTCCAAGCGAACTAAATATCTACACACACACACAAAGTTGCCGATGCTGATTTGACAGATAAGGCGTAGTATGGTTTCAAACAAAGTACTTGCTCTAAGAAAAACCAAAAGTATATTAAACCACGAGTCTCCGTTCATCATTACAATATCTGATATCAAATTATTCCAAGAAAAAAAAAGTACCGGGATGGTCGCCAATCCAAATAAGGTTATTCGGCATCCCGTGGACTAAATACCCCCCGCGTTGTGCATATCACACGCCGACATTCCTTCCTTTTGGCCATTTTGCCTGTATTTATTTTATAAAATTTCCGTACAAACAATGTGTGTTTGCTGGAAGTCAAGGTGCAATACGTGCCGGGGGCAACCGTGTGACACCATATGGCTTATTGGCCCATTGCGCATTGTCTTCGTGATTACGGGTGCTGTTGTATGAAAGGGTACAATGTTTGCTTGAATTGTGGTGGTGTGGAGAACATCAGCAGACAATTGAGGAGCGACTTATTCGAAAAAGAAAGGAGGAAACAATGATGCTGGAGGAAGGGATAGTAGGCGGGTTAACAGTTATTCTGTTGGAAATTGCAGCTCATAAGCAGAAAGATACATTGATAGGCCCTGGAACTGTCTAGTCATAGAAAACGAAAGGCACTGCAATTTGCTATTTAGATAAAATGTGTCAATCTTGCTTTCAGTTACAAGACATGACTGACAACGGCGCCCGGAAATTCACACCTCACATAGGAATCCTGAGACATTTACTCAAACTGATTTCACTTAGACACACATTCCACCCTAAATAGATGCGTCTAACAAATGAAGCATTTGCTGGTAACGTTCATCCCGATATTACTTGGCCACATCCTATCCAGGTTTTGTCTTATCAAAGCTCCGATCTGCCGCCGCCGGAGACCCCCGGTCATCACTTGTGTACCTCTCCGCCACTCCTGTACAGAGGTTCTATAGTCAGGATGAAGAGTCTCAGCCGGTGACCTATCATCTTGTTTTGTTTACATTACTTGGCCATGTATATATTCAGTCTCATTGATGTGGTTGAGCCTTTTATTAGCAAGCACAATGAAGAGAGTCGCGAATGACACCAGTGACATTGACTTCTGGACATGATCTGTGATTAAAAATGGGTGAACGCATTCAACGAAAACGTGATAATTAGTAGCCAGATGAGCGAGGCCTCAAAATTTCCCATCTAACAGTCACCAATATTCTGGTAATAGATAGACTTAGACTTACACCTAGAAACGGCACACTTGCTCGGTTCTCCATGATCTACAACTAATCAGTCATTCTGTGTCCTAACTCTACTATATATTTTTATACTTCTAAGTCCGCAATATCTTAAAACAATTCATTCCATCAGTCACTCTTGCATCAACTGGCACACCCGGCCCGGGACACTTACATTGGAACTAGCGTTTGTGTTAAGAAGGGAAGAAGAAGGAAAGGGCCTACTGTATTCTACACTGGGTAGGCATTATTTCAACTCAAAGACCGTAAGCAGGGTGGACTTTTGTGTCTTGCTGTGTAAGATTGGATTGGTAGCCGTAGTTGATGGGGGGTTGGGCTTGGCCTTTTGTAAAATGGGCTTTGTGATATCGTTATATGTTGACTCTAGTGAGAACTTGAGACGAGAGGCGCAGTTGATGAGTCTGTTTTTTTTTTTTTTTTTTCAATAATGGCCTTTATTATAATGTGGTAGCAGTAGTGAAATATAATCATGTTGCTACATAGTCACCTGGTATTTGACATCGGAACTCCCACAACTCAAGAACAAGACGTTTCCTGCCAGTCATTTTCAAGCCACAATTCTCCCAATGACGGCCAAATATACGTTTCGCCCCCAAATTAGCTCTCAGTCAAGTGCGCCACCATCTTTTTCCCGTTGTCTCCGATTTATATCGCAAACAGGACTTATGCCCATAAGCCTCGGCCTCTCCAAGTACCAGACATTTGACAACTTCGCAACTGCGATTTGCATACAACTCTGAGAAATGTCACTACCAATCTGATTCTCTACTCATTCCTCCTCTCCAACTACCAGATATCCCATAAATATATGTATGCATATTCACAAAAGGAAATTGATCATTTCTGCATGCTGGTTGTCACACTTCGGTACCCGACATATAGCACATGCTCCGGAATCACAACTGCATGTATATATGTACCTTTCCCAATCTAGAACTAGACAGCCGTGTATGTGTGATTTATAACGGCGCTAAAAAGGCCCCAAGCAACGACCAATCTGGAGGGATCTTACATTGAGAAACCAAAGTGGTAGACATCAATCCATCAAACTCCACGGCCACTATCTAGAAAACGATATTTTACCTTAATAAGGCACTCGTACAATAAGACTGGCTTGATTACTCTTTCTCAGGCACTACAGTCTCCTGATCTATACATCTGACTGGCTCTTCTTATCTGGAAAAGTTTATACCAACCATCTTCCAATCCACACCCCATACATCACCTTTGGTCCTTCCTGTACAGTTCCTTCCCCCATAAGTATTTGCCATCTTATTCTTTAGCTTTAGCCTCGCCCGTTCCGTCCGCTCTGCAGTGTACTTTTATACTTGATTACCTGAGGCCATAATGCTGCAAAGTACTGGGGAAAATAAGTTATATAATAACACATGCACTCAAATACAAATACAAACACGCACACACATACAAAAAGAACACAGCGTCTCCTCATCCAACTGCTTGCACCTATGCGGTGAGAAATTTGGAATCTTCATCTGCCTCCAGATGTGATGAGCAGACACGCATGCACAGCTAACGAGGTGTTCCCAGATCTCGACGCAAGGCCGCTTCCGTTTAGACTAGCGGGAACATTAACTGAGGGGCTGATTAGTGGATGAATGTCCCTCATAAAAAGAAGAAGGAAACGTTCCAGCGGTTCATGGTGTGGTGGCCAGACTGAAAATAAAAAACACACACGCTCAAGATATCCAAAAGGTTGGCTTACGGCTGTATATCCGCATGACATCGTTCCGATCGGAATGGGAAGGGCTTTGGACAAATGTTCAATGACAAGGCAAAATGATGGACACATGCAGACAAAAGCCCAAAATTTGATATTGCAATGAGGTTGTCACTTGGTGGGGACAGTTTGAAGTCTTGACGAAAATTTTGTGTGATGTGTGCACACGGTTAATGAATGGAAGAGACTTCGGTCCGTCTTGCTGGAGATCAGGAGCTTGGTAAAATATTAGTGCCTTTTTATTTATTTCTTCAAGGCTAGTTAGTGATGGCCAGGTTGAATAAATCTTCAATACAAGGTCGCTTAACCCAAAAAGCCCAACAGAAGAGCCCAAATATGGTCACTTACAAGGCGAATAGGTTCATGGGATATTGGGAAATCACTATTAATATCTATGGAACAGCAGTATGGAACTTGTTGATAGAAACTGGAACATTGGAGACAATGTGATCGTAGAGGATCCAGGCAGATAAGAAATAAGAAATCCAATTCATCATAAATGCTTTTGATGGCCATCATAGAAATCATGGCATTCTAAAGAAACATACAAAACAAAAAACAACACCCGCAAATAAACTGTAGTATATCCTAACAAATGAACCAAACACAATGCTTCCCCTCAAATAACCAAACCTTGAAATCCCTAGAGGTTCACCGGCTCAGAAGGAGGCGCGTGGCTTTCCCAAAGGTGAGCACCGGCCTCCCGAAGCAAATTTGCCGCCGCAACATTACCCGAATTCAAAGCCACAAACAATGCTGTGTTATTGGCCCGATTCCGGGTATGTACGTTGCCACCCCGAGTCAAAATATGTCTCAAGACCTCAACGTTGGGGCACACGGCAGCTAAGTGGATGGCAGTGTTCCCGGCATAATCGGATTTCTTCAACATCTCAACCTCGTCGCCATCAAGGAGCTCCTTCACGCTACGAAGATCCCCGCTCTTGATAGCATAACCAAGAGCAGTAAACTCCTTGTCGATGACTGACAGACTGGCAACGGCAGAATCAAGGTTACCAGCCGGGTGCTTGAACACTGGGGCAAGCTTCTCCGTCATCTCACCGCGAATGGACTCAGACATCTGACGGCAAATATCAGTAGAAGATAAGCCAGGGATAGCGAGCAGATAGGACAGCTTGGTAAGGGCCGCCTCGATAGTCAAATCCAGGCCAAAAACAACACCGGCACGGCCAAGTTGAGTACCGGGCCCATAAACCGGCGAGACGAAGCCAGAGGGGCATTGTGAAACGTTGACAATGACGATGCCCCGCTCGACACCCTCGCGAATCACTCTGGTAAAGCTGCCGTCGATACCATGGGGTGCGTTACCCATACCAAAAGACGCCAGAATCAACCCGCGGAGACCGGGCGTCTTGAGGACGGACTCAACCATCTCGGGGCGGATACCGGGGAAAATCCACAAAAGAGAAACATTGGCAGTGTCCATGGACTTGCTAATGTCGAACTCGGCAATGCGCTTTGGTCTTTGGATAAGGGTCCAGTTGACGTCGACGCCGAGGCCGTTAATCTTGGCGAGTGGCTCGCAGTTGGGGGATTCAAAAGCATTGAAGTTGGTGGCCGAGGTCTTGGTGGTTCTGTTGCCGCGGAAGAGCTTGTGGTTGAAGAAGAGACAGACTTCGGGGATGACAAAGGTGCCGGCGATGATCAGAGAGCCGAGGAGGTTGTCGACGGCGTCGGATTGCAAGGCAAAGATGGAGGCTTGGGAGCCGGTGAGAATGACGGGCTTGCCGAGGTCAGAGAGCATGAAGGATAGAGCCGAGGCTGAGTAGGATAGGGAGTCGGTTCCGTGGAGGATGACGAAGCCATCGTACAGGTGGTAGTTTTCTTTGATGGTGGTGGCAATCTCAACCCAACCCTCGGCGGAGATAGAGCTTGAGTCCAGAAGGGGGTTGAATTCAAGCAGACTGTACCGGATGTGCCGGGAGTAAGTCGTAGGCGGTGTCCGGAGCGACAGCAGAGTAAGTTCCTTGCCGTCCTTGAACGCTTTGAGGTTGACTGTAAGTCATGTGTTAGTGAAACTCTGTACTCAAAAGAAAATTCATGCAACAAAGTTGACCTTACCCGGAGGGCTCATGTCGTTGAAGTTGGGCCGCGGAGCCATGGCCTTTTCCATGAAGCCGCTCATTGGCAGAAGGCCATCGGCCGATGGCTGCATACAGATGGTGCCACCGGTACCGATAATGAGAACCCGGGACTCCGGGATAGTGTTGTCCGTATGGACCTCCTTAACTGGGGGAATAGGCGGTATAGACATGACTAAGCGATGTGATGCTTGGGGTCGGTGCTTAGATCTGGAGGTGAGTAAGCGAGAGATGAGGTTGGTAGATAATTGGAAACTACGGCTTTTCTTTCTTTTTTTGCGGGGGAGGAGGGACTGTTGTGGAAGCTCCGCTAGTCTAAACGCAAAAAAAAAATTAACAAAACAGAATTGAACCAAGATGATTACATAAATTGAAACAAGAAAAGCACAGCACAATATATACAACTCCACTCCGAAGCCGAAAGGCATATAAGTCCTTGTCTTCCTTCACATCTCCACTAAATCCCTCCACCGAGAAATGCCGTTCTTCCTTTCTGTCCCCGCAATCAGGAAAAGAAAAAATAGTTATCGATTCATACATCCATGCTTTACCCTTCACTGCCATAGTTAACACGGTCGTTTTCTCCCTCTGAATCATATTGGATCATATACACCGGGATATTTCTTCTTTCCAATAGCACCTAGGCCTTTGATGTGTATTTCATTATGTATTACTAGCACTGCATTTTGAATCATCAGACGTGGTGTATTCGTGATGTGACATGAAGTTAGAATACTTCTGGGGTTACTTGGGTGTGGCTTGAACCATGCATAAAACATGCAGAATGAAAAAGTCAAGATTCGGCAGTCGCTTGAACTCGCAGGCCAACGTTTTGTGATGCTTCTAGGAAAAATCAAGAACGGCTTCGGCAGCCGAAAATCCTTCACCAAATTGTCTCTCTACATTAACCATTTGCTGCTGGTCCCTAGGTAATCATTTCAATAGGTCCATGAAGCTTGTCATGTGTAGTTTTTATGTTGTTTTACAGTTTCACTAGATCGGATTTTCCAACCGGAATCCGATAACGGCTAATCCTGGTAATCCGGAGCGTAAGATATGGAGTTGCTTTTCCGAATATAGCGTAATTGATTGGTCGGATTCAAAAGGGGTGTAAGTGAATTCTGGGGCACAGTTGCTTCGAGGCATCATGTATTTGCAACTGAATGTCTCGATACTGCAATTCTCCTATCCTCATAGCAAAAGTACTACCAACAAACATTTAACCCCATATATTGATCATAAGCTTTCGAATGCACAATGTCATTCTTAAAATATACTCAGTAGTGAGAAAGTAATCGGTGCAGATTGTGATTGTCCTGTCGAAAAACTTGATCTTCCCGAAGATAGATCATTATTACATCAAGCTTAGTCAGATAATATCCTCAACACGTTCTCTTTAGGGTTAGTATTGGGCTCAGATTTTAAGTAAGGGTTGTATTCAAACATTGGATAAATAATAGTGGAGCAAGCTCCAAGGCTGAGAAGCAAGGCTGTCAAACCCTGGCACGTTGAATACGTGATGGTTCATTGTAGTACTAATAAGATTGCTGATATCTCTGAAACTTCGGGCTAATCGTACTACAAATAACGAAATCACGTGAGTTTATTCTTCTCAAGAACGAATGCTTGGAGTTGGATGCCGTATCTTTGGAAATATAATTTTACTACCAATGACATCATCGAATCTACTAAGAGTTGCACACGCATCTAACAGAATTTGGTAGTCCTTTCTGTATAATCCATTATCTTGCAAAACCGCCAAAATGAACGCCCCCGACCGGTGAATAGCAGACCTTTTTCTTCTGGTCAACCCAAAATATATACTGACTTCGTTGTAGGACCGAGCTGTTTATGCTCGACCCTGGAGAGAAGAAGATCGAAGAGAAGCCTTTTGCTGGTACGTTTCCAGGAATCATTTACCCTCTGTTATTCTCTTAGTCTAATATATAAAAGGTCTGCCGCACTGCTCTGATTTCATTCTCCGTAAGGAGGACCACACCCTGGGCAACCTCATCTCGGAGCACCTCAAGAAGCACAAGAACGTCCTCATGGCCGGTTACAAGAGTAGGTTGCGTTTTTCCTACAGGTAATCTTGTACTTTTCTAACACCTCTATAGTCGGTCACCCCAACGTTCCTGAGATGTTTATCCGTATCCAGACCGACGGTTCTGTTTCCCCGCGTGAGGTATTGACCGACGTCATCAAGAAACTCATGCGTGATCTTTCAGTCCTCAGCCACGAGCTCACCCGTGAATGGGAGCTGCGTCGCATGGTTTCTGCAGGTGACAACCTACACTAAATCTCTGCGTAGGTATCTCAGTCAAGGCACTTATGATTATGGGTAGTATTTATACAACTGGATTGGCGTTAAGGTTGCTATTTTACCATTATATAGATGAGTTCTAATGATATACTCACTTTTTTTTTGGAATCGATTTTGAAGACCACAGCAAAGAAAAAACAGATATAAGTTATGCTTATTATGGTATTGATTATATGTCGTCATTTATATCAGAAATATTGCGTTACGCAGCGACTGCAGTTGCCGGCGCCGTGGTGGGGCCTTCACCACCGGGTATCAACTGTTCAAGTCAGTTCCGGTTCGCATATAAATGGAATCAATCGATAGATCTTACCATGCACACATTGTTACCATTGAGTAGGATCTTGGGAAGCTTGTTCTGGTTACCGGCGTAGTCGCTGTTCCTAAGTTAGCATAGCGATATATGACAAGCAACATGGCAATAGCTGACTTACTACTCGGTCACATCCTCCAAAACCATGTCTGAAAATACTGTTAGAATGAATCATTTAACAACTGGATAGGCTTCACAACTTACTGACGTAGTCATCGAAACCTAAGAGGGTACCGGTGAACTCTAAATGCTGTATTAGCCTCACAAATTTTTTCCGAACCTCGTATCGTTACAACTTACCCTTGTCACCCTTCATTATTACCCAGATACGGGAACCAACACACTTATCAATGAGTTCTGATAATCTTGTTAGCGTTACGGCCTTGCACATGATTCCTTCAAACGAACAGATAGTATCTATCACATACCGAGAGGAAGTAGTTGAGAAGCCATGTTGTTGAATCTAACCAAGGGAGATTGATAATGAAACGTAAAAGTTCCAATATCAATCAATGATGGTACCTCAACCGACGTCACACCAAAAACACCAGCCATCACCACCTGGCTCCCTGGCGGACGAGGATCGGCCCCACATGAAATCGACTGCCGTTCTGCCAGCTGCCAGCAGTAAGATCTTGCAGCTGGCTAATGAGTGACTGTTTGCCTTTAACCCGATTCAACCTTTTTACCTTTCACAGGCCAAATCCTGGCCAACTCCTATTATAGTTATTAACTCTCAAAAAATCATACTCCGCGGCATTGGCCATTTTCAGTGACCTCATCATTATTTGGAGGGCTCTCTACATAGGCTGCCGTTGGTGCCTATCGTGCTTCTTGACCCCGATTTTCTCACCCTAGAATGTTTGCTAGATCTCATTACTTCATCTGGTGTTTCCCGGGCATATAATCACCCATTCCTTCCCCAATCTACGGATTCAAAATGGCATTTTATCGAAGTAACTCCAATGTGCATGTGAGACTCACGACCTGCACTGCCAACAGACTCTTGACTGACGGTGCTTTGAATACAACTCGTGGTGTTGTGTTGGCGCCATCATCTCCCTTGAATTCTCGAAATATGTCGATTTCTACATTCCCTAATCTTCGGCATCCTTTGGCGGCGCAGCTTGTCCGCCAGCCTACATTCGCACTGCCGGCAGCCGGCACATGGACCCCCGATCACGGCATCTGCTTTGCCTCTACACAAGGAATGCCGTCATTTTCACAAGACACCTTGCAAGCACATAGTCCGGAAGCACTTTTCAGAACCGACACAGTTGATAATTCTTTCTTGAGCAAGTCTAGACTAACTCTAACCTCGAACGAGACGGACGACTCTCTGATACCACCTCGGACATCTTTGAGTTACAATATACCCGAAGAGCTTTTCAGAAAAGCGAAGGCGGCATCGGAGTTTAGTGATGCGTCATATTGGAGCTATGGCCTGTATAGAGGGCCTCCGGATAGCTCTGGGGAACCAAAAACAGTCAATGTGCATTACTGTCTAGGCGTGACCAGTATGGAAAAGGTACTAAAACAATACTTCATGGACGAAAAGGTTATTGGCTTCGACTTGGAGTGGGTAGCAGAATCCTATAGAGCAGACGGTATCCGGAAGAATGTCTCTTTGTTACAGATTGCCAGTCCTAGCCGGGTGGCTCTCTTCCACATCTCCTTATTCCCTCAGCCAGATGACCAGCTGGTCTCGCCATCATTAAGAAAACTATTGGAGGATCCCACAATAATGAAGTGTGGCGTCTGCATCAAAGCTGATTGTACTCGATTGAAAACCTTTCTTGACATCGATGTCAGAGGCATTATGGAACTCAGCCATCTTTACAAACAAGTCAAGTACTGTGCTTCCGGTGAATATCATTTGATCAATAAATCCCCCGTCAGACTGGCGGATCAAGTACAAGATTGCTTGAAATTGCCTTTGTTCAAAGGTGAAGTTCGAACCGGAGATTGGTCCAAGAACTTGAAAATGGATCAGATCATCTGTAAGACTCTGAAAGGCTCCCTATCACATAGTATTGTGGCTCACATCATGTTCTAGACTCTGCTTCAGATGCCTATGCTGGCATCCAGCTTTTCCATTATTTAGATGAGAAGCGATTAGCGTTGAAAGTAGTTCCTCCAAGACCACATTTTGCAGAGGAGGGGCTTCCGATACCTCTTCCGGAAGGAGCGGTTGTCGACAAGAAGAAAAAGGCGAGAAAGACTGCCAAGCTTTTTGCTGTCGCGAGTAGTACGGATGATACCAAGGTTAAACCAGGGCTCACGGCAACGGTAGAAGAGGAAGAAACTGTAATTGAGTCCGTGATCGCTGAAGGCCAGACAGACCCAATTTTCACATATAATGATTCTATTATCGTGGAGAATGAGTGTGTAGAATCAGAAGGACCTAAGGTGATCAAGACTGAAATTTTCCAGTCCACACCTGATTCAGATGGTATTCCCGCTGTCAAGAGACCAATTCGGGAGGACTATGATGAGGTCCTAGAAATCCTGGACAAATATTTTGACGTTGAGAAGTTGATCCTTTCCATGAAAGATATTATCTGCTTTGAAGATGACAAGGCGCCAGAAGCGCCGGTGCCAGCCGTTGATGAAGCAGATCGTGCTAGATTACTTGAAGAGGCGGAAGAATACTATGAAGATTTTCAGCAACGTTATACTGATGAGAAGGCACCTGGACCGCAACATGTCAAGGCCTTTTACATTTGGCAGTTTGGAGGGTTGAACCCCGAACAAGTTGCTGGTGTAGTTCAGAAACGTGGAATCAAGTCTCTTGCCATGAATACTATTACTGGTTACATCATGGACGTTATAAGACATGGGAAGACTAAATACGACGAGGAACGTATGAACTCGGAGTTGATACCGAAACTTTCAACATGGCACCGGTATAACCGCTACAAGGGGTTAATAAAAGACAACAAAAAGCTTACGCGAATCCCGCTACAAAACCAGTCGATGGGCTACCTGTTACAAAAGCACCTCCAAGCTGCTCTTTCGGCTCTACCTGCTACAGAGATTGAGGCCCTTCCACCTACTACGCCACCTCCCAAGATTGCCGATGAACCTGTACTTATCGAGATACCATCTGTCGGAGCCTCCAACAAGAAGGTAGCCACTTTCAAATCATCCTCGTTCGAACGAGCAACCGCCTATGAAGACTTTGAAGACATAGTAGACCAAGTCCCAGGCGGGCTGGCTCCGGGCGAGGAGATCGAAGAGGTTGATGCCAGACTTGCAGAGGAGCTCGAGAGAATGAAGATTGAAGGACATTTTGCTTTAACAGAACCCGAAAAACAGGCCAAAGAGACTAAATCGAAACCGGAACCGGCAACCGACACAATTGAGGAAAAATACTACTATCTACCGATTCGACCGATGGATTGAACTTCCTCGGACCATATATTTACTTCAACACTGTACGGCTCTTATAACCACTTTGGACTGGACTGGAACTCCTAAAACATGAACTGGCTTTATAAAGATGGTCCTTTTGAATGATACCCGATGTTGGAAATTTCATACTGGAAATGATGTAAATAATGGCACTTTACAATACATATGGCTAACCAGGATGGACATATAATGGGATTATTATTGTGAAGTCAAATTGATTGGGCACAGCGCGAAGGTTACAAAGACGCGTCGATTCTGACCTTAGTGCCTAGTGACGAATACAGTTAGAGACTGGCACTCGCTATGAGAGGAACGTGGCCCAACAGACGGAAGCGGAGAGCGCGTGAAGATTAAGGAAAGAGGAAGATTTACAGAGAAAGGCTGTAAGAGTACTCATCCTCCATATTTTGGCTGACCCAAAGTAAAACACAGCTCACGCCAACAAGAGCGTTTGAGATAACATTCTCAACTCCCATGTTGAGCGCAGGCATTGCGACACCCTGAACAATATACTTGAGCACAAAGACAGTCACGCCACCAGCCATTCCACCCGCCAACGCCGCAAAACCAAGGAAGAGGACGACACGTGCCCGCCAGGCAACTTCACCGGAGTAGCCGATGGAGTCGTTGCTGAGACGTTGCTTTTCGACCGAGTTGATGATGAGCATGCCGAGACTGCTGAAGATGAGGGGGAGCCAGTCGGCGAAGGAAACGTGGACGTCCGTGGCGTTACGGGCGGACTTGGACCAGACCGCAGAGTCCAACATGATGTAGAAGGCGAGAGAGAACTGAGGAAACATGTTAGTGAGAAGTTGCTTCTGCTTTAGCGACCGGAGAATAGTTGTGAGGGGATGTACCAGGCCACCGGCTCCGTAGATGCCAGCGTTGCGGGCCCACAGGCTGTTCATCCACTCAGGGCGACGGAATTTCCAGAGGCGATCAGAATCCATTGTGCGGTTGCGAAGGATGGGGATTATATATCAAAAGGGAGTATGCCAGTAATTATTATTGTGATTCACGAGGTCAGATCCGAGACTTGCTTCGGTGACGTAGTTTGCGCGGAGATGGAAGCTCGGAGGCGCGTGACGTAAGAGTGGATTTCGGCTGGCGAAAACGGGAATTGATTTCAGTAATAGTCAGAAAAAAATTGCGACTCATCTACGGCGCAAACAGGGCGTATCGTGAAGTCGAAAAAATTGAATCGCAAAAAAGTGATTGTCGTGGTCTGGTGAAGGTTGCGCACTTATCACAGACTGAGTGGTGCTTTGGCTGATGTTTTAATTGATCCATTGGAAGGCTGCGGATCATTTGCGGTGGTGCGTTGCAGGGATAGGGCTTAACAGTTTGGGGAGTTTTGGCGGGTGGCAGAAGGCTCTTGACGGGCTGGCAGAGTTGAGCTGGTAGCTGTCAGTGACTGCTAGGTCGTAGCTTCAGTGTCGTCACCTAATGACTTGCAGTGGATGGCTCTTGGACGACATCGAAGGTTGAAGCTGGCAATTTATTATTTTGTTCAAGCACATCAAGATTCATTGGGATTGACCCTTTGCCTTATGGGAAAGTCCTTAAGCATCAACAACTCCATTTACAAAAGAAATAATTTTTGAGCTCTATCCTTCATCTTTTGCTGCTTTTTCAGTGTCCCTCTCCAAGCACTAAGGCCCTTGTATACCCCTCGATTTGCCAGTGCCACCCCTCTGCTTGAACCCAGATCGGTGGAATTGCCATGTGAAAGTCCAGCTTATAATAACAATCCTATTTCTCAACTTTTATCGACCTTTATCGATCCTCTATTTCATACATCTCCCAATTTCCGCGATGGCGGACCGACAATATGCCCCTCAATATGGGCACCCTCAACCACGCACAAACGGCTACGGAAACTTTGGTCCCCCCCCGACTCAACGAGAACCCGTTCAAAATGACTACGACCCCTATGGTGACGGATATGGCAACTCGAACGTTCCCGTTCAGGTCCCCCCTCCACGAGGCCGACCCATCCAAGACCGACCCCCAATGAGAACTGCTGGCAGCAGTGGTATGTCCGGTGGCATGGATATGCGCGGCGGCTCCAGCTATCGCAATATTAGCGGAGGCGCTGGTAGCTCCGGAAGCTCTGCCGCCATGAGCATGCGCTCGGCTCGCGATCGTTTCGATTCACCAGCGGGTGGTGTCTCACTCAACAACGGCCAGTCACGATCACCGCAACCTGACATAACCGACCCGTATTCACAGCCGCAATCCATGCGGTCCATGCCCAGTCGACCACGAATGAATGATCGGATGGTAACTCGCGATGAATTCTCAGGCCAACTTAACCTGTCCCGGTTATCACAAGAGGATACTTTTGAACAATTGATAACTCCCCAAAGTAGCGCTGAGCAACAGATCCAGAGTGTACTAGAGTACATTCGGAAGGAATGGCCTGCTTTGTGTACTAGCGACTGTGTCCCTGTGCAGCTGGCTCTGCAATTGCTGGACAATAGTTCAGTAGGCCGAGCCCACGAGTACCAAAACTTTCAACAAACTCACAACATGCTTCAGAACTCCCTCAAGGCTATTGTTCATGAGCATCACCAAGGTTTCAACAGTTCGATCGGTACCTTTCATCAGATTCAAAATAGTATCAAGGCGTCACAGATGCGAGTTGCCGGACTCAAGGAGACATTGATAGCAGCCAAAGTGGGACTTTGCAACCCTGACTCTGAGCTTAAGAAGCTCTCTGTCACTTCCCAGATGTACGATGAGCTCATCACTGTTCTGGATGAGCTGGAGGAACTTCGGTTGGTGCCCGATCAACTCGAAGCGCGGATATCAGAAAAGCGATTCCTTACCGCTGTAGATGTGCTGCAAAATGCTCTACGTAAGTTGCGGAAGCCCGAGCTTGATGATATTGGTGCTCTCAGTGACTTGAGGAGTTACTTATCTAATCAAGAAACGGCACTGATGGACATATTGGTGGAGGAACTACATGAACATCTATATCTCAAGTCACCATATTGCCAGGAACGATGGCAGAGCATTGCCAAGAATCATGGCGCAGATGCGTTTGCAGGCGGGTCTGGACCGCCACCTTTTGAACAAGTTCTCGATAGCATCGACTTTGAAAGACCAGCAGTGGGGGATCCTGCAAAGAACCCAGAAGCAGACACCTTTGACTATATCAGTCTATTAGTCGAGGCTTTAAATAAGCTTGGTCGGTTACAGAATGCAGTTGAGAACCTTAAGAACCGGTTACCTGTTGAACTGTTCCAGATTGCGAACGAGACTGTCAATGAGGTTGATCAACGACACCCGAGCTCCTTGCGTGGTACCAGTGGAAGTAGCGGGAGCAGTAATGGGCTTGGCATCTATGGAAGTAGGGAAACACAGATGCGAGCAGACGTTATTTCTGATCTTCTTTGGACACTCTACGGCAAGTTTGAGGCTATTGCGGAGGGCCACAGAGTATTTCATGAGTCTATCAAAGCTCTTATCAGGCGTGAGGGTGCTGGTAACAACAGTGCTCTGCTCGGCAGTTTCAAGGAGCTATGGAACCTGTATCAGAATGAGATTCGGACGTTGCTAAACTACTACGTCACCAGTGATGCGGACGTATATCAGTTTAGCTCATCGCCTAATCCTGGTACCGGAAGCGGAAAGGTTGATGGTAGCAGAGATCACCTCTTCCGTCTTGCGGACACTGACACCAAGAGCATGATCATCACTACAGAGATGGAAGCCCTGGATGCTATCATCCAGGCTGCAGTTCCTGGTCTGACTGACCGTGAGAAAAACGAGAAGAAGATTGCCAATGGTACTCGGAGCAATACCAAGAGCACTGGGCCTGGATTTACTGATCGCGGGACGGTCGGAACTTACAAGAGTTTGGTTGATCCCAGTGTGTTCAACATGAGTATCTTGTTGCCACCTACGCTGGTGTTCTTGCAGAGGCTAAAGAGTATCGTTCCGCCTGGTTCCGATCTGGCTACCTCTACTCTGACATCGTTCCTAGACAACTTCTTAGTCAATGTGTTCCAGCCTCAGTTGGATGAGACTCTGGCTAAGCTCACTGAAACTGTTTTTAACGAGCCAGACTCATTTCAACAAGATCAGAATTGGGCTCTCTCTGCCAAGAAGCCCATTCTCAAGGGTACTACTTCATTCTTCACTATTGTCACTGCCTTCTGTCGCATGCTGGGAACTATTCCCCATGATCAGGCCTTGAGTTCCCTGTTGGTCTCACAAATGATGAGATACTACGACCGGGTCTTCACCTGGTATAAGAGCCTGGTAACCAAGACTCGGGAGCAACAGCAGACCGACTCGGATGATGAGAAGGATCTTCGGACTTGTGCCCGCTTCTCGCTCCTCTCGGGTGAGATTAGGGACATCATTCAGGAACGCTGGAACGGTGATCTGACCGACTCAGCATTACTGGACAAGGAGACAGATCTTTTGGTACAATACGTGTCTAAGAACCGCCTTGAGCCTAATGACATCATTCAGGATAGAGACACTATCTCATCATTATGTCTGATCTACACCAGTATGAAGTGGCTTGCTATCAAGAGTCAAGGATTGAGGCACATTACTCGTCAGGAAACAGATACTTCTAGGAGTAGTATCCCGCGGGCGACGAGCCAAAGATGGTCCTTGATGAATGATCACAAGTCACCGGATGAGGGTGGACCTGTCTACCTACCTCTCACCCAAGAAACTGTCCAGTAAGTATTTGATAGCTGTCTGCTCTTGTTGATGTTAAAACTAACACAAGCTTTAGAACTTTTGACCGTATTGTGGCTTCGTATGAAGAGCTGGCTAGTACTGCTCTCCGAACACTTCACATGGAGATTCGCTGTCAGATTATGCACTCTCTCAGTGTCGTGCTGGGCCCTAAAACAGCTCCTTACATCCTGGACCAAGATGTTTCAGAGCCCGACCCTCAGATTCTCAAGCTCAATGGAGAGCTCGTCTCCTACGACGAAAACATCACCTGCTTTCTCCACACCCGCGAAGTGCAGTACATCCGTACTGGCTTGGGCCGTCTTGTCACCAATATCCTCGTCACTAATGCCTCTGTTGCCTCTCCCATGAACGCCCGGGGCTGCGGTCGCATGCTTCTCAACATTCGCGTCTTACAGCAGAACCTCAAGAATGTTGAGGATGGCGTTGACTTGGCCAGAGCAACTAACTATTATGAGATGTTCACGAAGGGGGCGGAGAAGATCTTGGCGGCAGCGAAGGGGATGAAGGAAGTGGAGGAGGGATCAGCATGGAAGTTTTCGTACAATGAGTTGAAGAACTTGGTGGAGCTGTGCTACAGTGAGCAGTTGACGGATCCCGAAAGGGGAGTGGCGACGGCGGCGAAGAGGCAGATGGCGGATAAGATGTTGAGCCTGAATGAGTCGATGTGGCAGGCTTAGATTATATACGGGAGAGTTTAATGATAGAACTATATGATCATGATGACATTTTCGTTTGCAATGCGATGAAGTATTTCTTTTGGTGTTGATATTATATTGAATAGCATGATGGGAACTAGTTTGGTTTGTGGCCAAGTGTCTAACATCTGCCATTGAGTATCGTAGGGTTATATTTTACAAACCCTAAACTAATTGAAGCTAACAACGGTGATTGGTCAATTACTCTCAAAATTCATGTCCCATGTTCCTTGTCAATTCTTCTTAGACACTTAGGATTTTCTGATGACTTTTTTTTTCTCGTCGTATGTGTTGACGGCGCAAAAGATCTGAGGAAGGCCGGCACCACAACTACGACCGCATTGCCCATTTTCCGGCATCGTGATTTGATTCCCCACATCTAAACTACACACTTATAGATTTTAGGCTTCCGTATTCCTGCGCATATACATCATTGGAACGCTTGTTTCTATATTTTGAATACTTTCTTCTCGTTTCATTGGTTTCTTTGCAGATCGATAGGCTTGGCCAATCATGGACCCTTCTGAGGCTCAGGTGAAGGTGTTGTTCACCACCACGCATGCGGACATTGAACTTCCCGAGGAGAAGCGTCTGCTGCTGGTCCCCGCCGGTACGTCCCACCCAGACTGCTTCACGGCCCCTCCTGGTAAACTCCAAAGCTAATCCGCCTCTTCTCCCTCATCTCTAGACATCAAGCGTTATGGCCTCTCACGTATCCTCAACTCCAAGTCCATGCTCAACACCGAAAAACTCCCTCTCGACTTCCTCGTCAACGGCACCTTCCTGCGCACTTCCCTCCAAGAGCACATCATCGCCAATGGGCTCTCCCCCGAGACAACTATTACGCTCCAATACGTCCCGTCGCTGCTGCCCCCCGTCTACGAAGCCTCCTACGAACACGATGATTGGATTTCAGATATTGATTTGTGGTCGTCGGGCACGCCTGGCTCTGAGAGACTGCTGTCAGCTTCATATGATAAACTGTTGAGAATCTGGGATAAGTCGGGGTCGATTTTGGCCACGAGTTGCGGGACCTCGGTTGGTGGTCATGCAAAGAGGGTTAACACTGCCCGATGGATCAACGGCAAGCGGATTGCCTCAGCAGGCATTGATGGGACCGTCCTCGTCTGGGATTACAGTGAGGCGGCCGATGGTTTCAGCGGTGGCAAGCTGAAGCCAGTTTTGGAACTCCATGGGCACAAGAAGCAGATTAACCGGATTGCTGTTGACGCCAAGTCCAAGCAGATTCTCACCGCTGGCTCCGATGGTGTCGTTGGTGTCTTCCTGGCCAGCAAGGATGCGCCTGAATGGGAAGCGGAGCGTCCGGCCGTCCAGGCCAAAAAAGTCAAGACTTCAGTGACAGTCCCGCAGCGCGGCGCCACCGCCATGCTCCAAGTGCACACCGACCCCGTCACACAGGTCATCTTCCACCCCAACGATAACACTGTCGCCTACTCTGTTTCCCGCGACAAGTCCCTGTTAACCCTCGACCTGACTACCGGCCGGACGGTCTCCTCACTCACGACGATGCACCCGCTTCTGTGCATCGGCGCCCTTGGCGGCTCCTTACCTTTGCTGGCGGCGGGTTCCTCGGCTAGACACATTTCCCTTTTGGACCCGCGCGAAAGCACCTCTGCTCCGAATGTCCTTACGCTACGCGGCCACACCAACATGGTTTCTTGTGTCGTGGCAGCCCCCGGGAAGGACTACGCGATGGCGTCGGCCTCATGGGATAGCACTGTTAAGATTTGGGATCTCCGCAGTGTTAGACCGGGGACTCGGGATGAAGGGAATGGCAGTGTTTCGGAGCCCATATTTACGGTGCCGAGGGAGTGGTTGAAGGGGAAGAAGGCATTGGAAGCGGGTGATGGGGCCAAGGTGTTGGCGTTGGCTTGGGATGAGGCTTGGGGGTTGGCGTCAGGTGGTGAGGATAAGAAGGTACAATTGAACACGGCTGGGGATCTGGCTTCGTTGGAGAAGCAGTAAGGGGAGGATGAAAGAAGTTTGGGGACGAGTTGGGACGGAGAAGGGTGAATTGTACAAAATTATATTACAGTGTTTTGGGCGTTTAGTTTTACATGCTTTTGATGCCACTCATATATTTCTTAGCGGATATGTTAATATCATCTATGCATATGTGTTTTCTTGTACTTTGAAGCAAATATAATTTTGAGCAGTGAAATTATATCAACATTACGACTATGTGGTTTATATATTCAGTAGATATTCGGGTGATATCATGTTCTCACTAAGCAGCGTATATTCTTTAGCAAGAATGGTCTGCCAAGATGGTGGTCTTGCGCCAAGGCCAGTAGGTATCCGCCCTAGACTTCAACTGCGGCGACAAGGTAGATGACCACCCGGCAGTCTCAATCGGGGCTGTGAAGGTGTAAAGCTGGTAGTCACCGACCACGCCGTCCTTAGAAACAGTCGGGGCATTCTCAATCTGCAGCAGCGGCGCGGCAATGCCACCAGGGTTGATGCGGTGGGCAACGGGGACGATGATGTCATCTTGGCTAATGGAAGACTTGGCGGCGACCCGGATTTGCATGCTGTAGTTCCCGTTGACGGCGGTGAGGTTCATGCATGAGGTACCCTGAAGGTAAAAGAGGTCGGTCTCCAGCGGGTACGAGCCGGTGCCGCCGTTGTCGAGCGTGGTGGTGGTACCGTTGGAGTTCTTTAATTGGATGGTGAAGCTGGTGGCAGGAGCATCCAGAGGCAGCTCCGTCTGGAACTCGAACCAAGTGAAGATCTCGCGGAAGAAACCGGAGCTCTGACCTTCCTTGAACCGGGCACGGTCCGCCAAGACCGTGGTGGTCTGATTCTTGGCATCGGACAGGACAAGGGTGACGCTTAGGTCATCGGCGTTGAGCCCCGTGCTGTCAGAAGTCCGCACGCGGACACGACCGCCAAAGGAAAAGGCTGTCTGATTGGCGTTGAACTCGTAGGTATTGATGTACGGCTTGATGTCTACGAACTCGATCGGCTCACCGAGCGTAACGCTGCTGGGGACCGTCTGGAGCATGCGGTCAAAGACGTCCTGGCAGGTGTTCTGGAAGGTGGTGGGGTCGCGGAGGGCCTTCATTGTGACGTTGCCGTCGGCGCCAAAGGCGCGCTTGTCGGAGTTCATGGTGTCGTTGGAAGAGAAGACGAGCGGGTTCACGCCGTCAGAATTGAGGTACTCGTCGACGACGGCAGTGTCAAATCTGGCGCCAGACTCGTCAAAGGTGGCGACGTTGGCTTCGCTGGCGGTGCCGTTGACAAGCTCCGGGAAGTCAACGCTGTGGACCTGGCCCACCGAGTGACCGCAGGTAATCATGGCAATCATGTCACTTGTGGAGAAGCCAGCCTTGGTGAACTGGTTCATGGTCGTGTTAAGATCAGTTGACGGCTCGGGAACACCGGCCTCGTTCGCCTCGGTGGCATCCACTCTGCCGGGCCGGTGCGGCACTTTGTTACCACCGCACGACGCCACGGCGGCTACTAAACCCATGGCAATCAAGTCAGCAACTGAGGTGACGGGGGTGACAAACTCGGACAGTTGGCCGAGGGTGGTGTTGAAGGCGGAGCCGGGGTTCTCGGGCCGGTTAGTCTCGAAGCGGATGGATCCGTCAAGGCCACCGAGGCCTTTGGATTTGTCATGAGTGATAGTGTCATGGAAGGCGGTGCGGATCCATTCAGCGGCAGTGTTGGTGCCTTCGCGGTTGGCGCCGAAGCCGCAAGGGACAACCTCTGGCGAAGAGAGTTAGTATGTTTTCAGATGGGAGCAGGAAGGAATAGTTGCTTACGGTCGGTGAAGCCAAAGCGAAGATAGCCGTCCTGCATGGCGAGAAGATCTTCTTGGTCATCCCATTTGGAAGGCCAGACATAGACGGCATTGGCAGCTTGAGCGGCGAGAATCGCCAAGCCGATGCTGGCAGTGGTACGCATGATAGTGGTAAAGATTGTGATGTTTACTAACAATAAGAATCAGGTAATGGATGTTGACAAAGTAACGACAGTGTAGGCCAATCAAAAGCAGCTTATTATAACGATCATAATGGATGTATATGTAAATGATGTAATAGTGTATGGCTCTACCACTTAAAGAATGCAGTACTGAATGACCCGAAATTATTAATAGGGAAATACTAAGAACAATGGCAAGATCCAAGACACGGGGAACTGCCAGATTTTATACAAATCATGACAAGCGGTCGTCCGGTTCGAGAAAAGCACCGTCCTTGTTTTCATCCCCTCGTCAAAACATACCAAGGACCACAAGTGCCCCCGGCTATCCCCGCTTCTCCTTCGCTCTTTCTCCTTCTCCGTCTATCCCCTACCCCCTTGCTTTCTCCCCCTCTAAACGAACTGAACAGACAGGCTACAAATGTATGTGTCTCTGTTCCTTCTTTCCAACGTTGCTGTCTTCGTATTAATATAGGGTCTCTTGTAAATATAGCATCCGTTTACTCTTCATTAATGGGAAGAAACTCAGCAGAAAGTTGACAGAATCTGGCAAGAAACACACGATGTTCCTGAATTAGAAACAGACTGGGGGTCATATAGATTGGGAAGGAAGGAAAAGAAGGGCACAGACTAGGCTGGATCGTGGGGCCATGGGTGGAGCACGAGGATTGGTGAAGAACCTTTTGAGCTTTTACAAAAGTTGTATGTCTATATAGTTGTATAATATATCCATCTAGACATGATATAGTGCAATTGTAAGGCTATCTGATGCAGAAACATCTGGTAGTTAAGTAAATACTTGGCACTAAAAAGTACATATATATGTGTGTGTATAGCTTTGATTAACATTGATCATCTTCAACTTTGACAAGACTTTCAATCTGTTAAGATTTGCCTTCCGTAGTTTTTATGCTTCTTCTCCTTCTTTCATTCCATCTACAGACCCTGATATGCCCTTAAAATAAACTCAAAAATAAACTCAACCCAGTGACGTCCTTAATCCACAGCCCCTGCCTATCTGGCATCCCAGAATTTCATCGGGTCCAAACACATAAAGCACAGGGGCATTTCTCGTATTTCTCCATGTCATCCCATAGCGATCTCCTTATTCATCAAGCCTCTGGTTGGTCGAGAAGCAATGTTAGTCTACCACTGCATAAAGTCACCGCCCTGCAGGGCCAATTGTTCGTGTGTTCGTTTGTTCGTTCATTCTCCTTCTAAGCATGAATGGAAATTGGATCAAGTTGACAGTTGGATGGTTCCAAACAAAAGGGAAAGAATGGATGTTTGCATTGTTTTCGAGAGAAGGAAACGGTGGGGATGACGGGATCGGCAGGTCGATTATGGAAGGGAAGATTATACATTTATACGAAGGTATTGTGGGCCACGTAAAGGTGCTTTTATGTAGCTATGGGATGTCGACTATACCAGAGATGGCAGGTTACATGGCCAAAGGTGACATGAATCAGTTTATGTTGATTGTGAATACGGAGCACTCCAGTCAGGTTGTTTAATGTTGGATGAAAGAATCATGATCTGTAAATGTTAGGGTAAGGATTGATGTATATTTACTATAACCCTAGAAATGCTATTACTTGTCATTATAAACTCAGTTGACAGACAGCGCTGGTACATACGATCATAGCCTGTGAAGAATACGGGGTCCCGTCTGCTCCCCCATAGTCAAGCCACAGAGCGCCGGATTAGTACTACGGTGGGTGACCACGTGGGAATACCCGGTGTTGTATGTTTTTTCATTTGCATGACAGCACGATCTGAGTAAACATTAGTGCCATTTTTTCTTTTCTTTTACATATACTATGGAAAACTGAGACATAAAAAAAACTCCAAAATGTTGTTTTTCGTATTCATTTTTACAATTTGTTATAGAAGCATGGGTTCACAACAAATAACGACGATCTTACAAAATTCTTGTTGGAAGCCAAACTAGATTAAGCGATAAACTAAATATGTACAAGTAAATCTTTTTAAAAAAATAAAAAATAAAGCTAATTCTAAAATATCAAATTTGTGTAAATATATCACCATATTATTACCACCATGTTATTTTATAAAAACATAACAAAAAAAGAAAAGAAATCCTTAAATTATTCTCGTTACCAACAGTGATTCCCTCGCCCCTTCATACTCCGGCGGCTCATTTCTCTGCCCCCCGCCACTCCCCCCCTCCTCATCCCTCTCCAACCCCCCGAAAACTCTCGGCCTTAACGCCTCCTCCATTACCGCATCAAACGACGGCAGCCCGTCCACAGAAACCCCCGATCCCACGGCATTCTCCGCTGCCTCTGCGACAATCTGCAGCGGCACTTTAACGGCTAGTTCCGTGCCGGTGGTCAACGTGACGGTTAGCTTGAGTGTGTAGCATCGGGCTAACAAGCAGCTGTAGAATGACGGAATGAAGATTATATCTTCGGTGGGCAGATCAAAGGGGATGTGCACTCTGGAATGATAGAGATCCCCCGGGATTTGGGTTGCGATAGTTTCCGAGCCATTAGAGCCCCGCTTACCGTCACTCAGCGGCGCTTCACCATTCGAGTATCCTGAATCCCTCCGCATATACTGAGACGCACCCTTTTCCCACCTGTGCGTCTCCATCGGTGCATTGAACAGGCTTACGTTCTTGTTATATAACGTGCAAAACTGAATATCTAGCGGGTCATTGCCCCCGCGATCTGGCAACTTGGTCATACCGGCCGCCGCATGGTAAGTAGTGGCAATGACCTTCCCAGCGACCCCGGAAATCTTGGGCGGATCGACCTTTGCCGAGGCGGTGGCAAAAGCAAGGTCAACGGTGATACCAGTGCGCTTTTTAGCCCGGCGGCCATCTGCACTAACATAAGCAATCGGCGGCTCAGCGGCATGAACAGTGAGTTTTCCCTGTTTTGACGCCAGGAGGCATCTGCGGACAGTCTTTGAGGTGGCGAGGCGGTATTTTGTGTCATGTTTGGACAGAATGATCGGGGAGCACTCAGGGGTGGTGGGGAGCACGTTGATGATGCAGGAATTCTCGAGGACCTTGATATGCTTCTTTATCGCGGGGTCTACCCGGGTCACGCGGGCTTTGACTGCGTATTCGATGCTGGTGGTGTAGGGGGCGAGATCGGCCCGGTTGACCCAGGTGCCCACGGAGGGCGGAATAGCCATGTGCGCCAGGGAGACCTCGGGGGTCAAGGTGGCGTGGGAGCAGGCGGAGAGGGTGAGACGGGCCGGGATGACGAATTCAAAAGGGAATATGTATCCCTCGTCGGGCTTTAGAGTGCCATCAACGGGCATGGTCGCGGGGTCTAGAGGCATCTGAAGGCGGAGGATGATGTGCATAGCCCGTTGGGGGAACTGGGCCGTTTCTATCCGGGAGGTAGCGACGCCCAAGAGAATTATCTCGATGGCATGGAAATGTATAAGCTTTGTGGGCTTGATAGTGACTGTTCCGCAGAGATGGTGGCCGGGCTGGTAGACCTTGGCGGCATAGTGGTCCTTGATGTCAATGGCGATGGCGGGAACGTGGTCGGAGACCCCCGCTGTTGACGTGCGGCGGAATGCAGCTGTGTTCATTGCAGCGGGATGGACTACGGCGGAAGAGAACATAGAAGTAGCTGGGCTTGGTTAATGAGTGAGGTATTTTATATTGGGTAGTTATTCTAGAGAATATCACCACTTTTGAAAACAGAAGAGGGCCGATGTTGTAAAGATGAAGTTGAAAGTGGAGACTGGATGTCCCAGAAAGGAAGTTGCTATATATTGCAGCAATGGAATTAGTAATTGCTATGTTTTTTTATATTGTAACAAAATCCTCAAGGAAAAGTTACGCCGGGAACGAGGCCGTTTATATATCTTGCCTGCGTCAGAGCAAGTCCTCACGCCCCCTTCCCTCCTTCAGCGATGTTTAATTACACTCCGTTCTTTTCACATCTTGGCTGTCAATTCACACCCTCTCATCCATAAATAATCAAGCAAGGATTCCGGTTTGCTGTGACGAGTTCTGAGTATACTACAATCCACCCGATCCCTTCACTTTTCTGTTTGATATTTACATGTGTCGATGTGAAGCTGTGTTTTCCGCGGCTCTTGTCTGCATACATATGTACAAACTTGGTGTTATTGTATGTAAAGTATGCATGTCAATAAACCCTGGTTCTACAGGGCGTGTAAGGGATTTGCTAAAGACAGTCAAGGGCATTCTTTTTGCTTGCTATGGTTAACGATACACCCAGCGCTTTTTATTAAACAATTTCTCAAAATGTTATATTGGAGTCATAAGAATCTATATGTGCTCATTAAGGGTTGATGAGATGCTAAGTGCTTACACTGTCATAGAAATCACACAGTCCAAGATATTCATAGTTAAGCTGTCGAAGCGTTGACGTCTAGGCCTCATTCTCCGCATAATTCTGACTAATCAGATTTATCGGGTCTCCACACATCCTGGAAAGCCGGAGTATTCGCATACTTCCTGCCACAGACCTAACAAACCGGGCACACTGTCCAATATTCTCTCGGCAAGGACTAGTCATACCCCGCAGATTCACAGTCTTGTTCACAGGCACGTGTCCGGCAAACCAGACCTGGCCATCCCCACTATCATTCCTAAGACGTATACTCCCTTGATGGCCTCCCCGGGACCAAAAGAGGCTCGCCGATGCTGTAAATGGGCACCGGCAAGGAGGAGTCAACAGGTTGCCATTGGCATTTCTTTAGACAGGTTTCTAGATAAGATGGGGGGTGGACAGTGTGTATGTAGGGGTCAGACCAGGGGTCTACTGTTTAAGGTAGATCATAAAGTCCAGATCAGATTGTATCAGGCATTTCACCATTGGCTTTGCAGCACATATTATCTCCCGTTTCGTCAATACATGTCAGTTCTTGACTCACAGGAAACATTGGAGTTTATTCTGCTCTTCGAATCTAGAAAAGTTCTCACCCGACTTATTAGGGTTTGCTGTGTCAAAGGGTGTAGGTACAAAGATGAACCCCAGTCGGCTTACCCTCCCCACCAAAGACAACCTTGGCATGTCATGGGAACCCTGCTACGCCTTGTACTTGACATTCGGGAGTCAAAAAGAAGGAAAGTAACAAAAGTCATGACTAGAGACTATAAGCATCGAGTTGAAATGAGAAGACGGGCGAAGTGAGTCGAAGGTTCTGGGTTAGTCAAAAGAGTTACGGCTCGCGGCGGCTGGAGGTGGCCCGGTCGTAATTGAGGTTCTTGTGGTTGGCACTGGAGTCGAAGAAGCGGTGAATTATTTTCAGGAGTATGGTTCATGTGGTGTGGACGATGGCATGAGATCTGGGGATCCAGGCAGTGGAAATGTGCTGATCATTTATATAGGTATAGATCACGATGATCTTCAGTCTTCATATTGATTCTGAGCATCCAATATTTTTCCAAAAAAAAAAGCTTAGCTACGACCCACTTCCAACTTCCATCCCCGACTGCAACTCCACCCCAATAACACTAAACCCCGTCTATCCTCTTTTCTCGCCGGTCAGTCAGGTAACCACTTTTTTGCCAAAGCCAATATGGATAAGCAGAGTACACTGCAAGAAAATGACTCTTGGGGTCAACCATTTAGATAATTCTGCTGTAGAGCGATCCTTCTTTTGGTGTTTGGGACCATTACACGCCCGGGTTGTGGGGGTTGGATTGTGTGCTTGGGAATAACTTGTCAGAATTGTTTGGTTCATTTGCGGGCTGGGCTAGAATCTGGAGTCCCGGATGTGCTGATCTGTTGCTGAGATTTTTGACGGTGATGATATTTGGAGATTGTTAGTAATGATTCATATATGTATGTCATATACGTTACTTCACACTTTGTTCTAAGATTCCCAACTATCAAGTCAGAAACATTGAGTCATCGGGTTCTCTAAGCACACAAACAACTTGGATATCCCGCTTGCCACCTTATGAACCATGGCCATCACTTAACTGACTAACCAGTGTCATACAACTACGCAAAGGAAACCCGGGGATACTTGCGGCTCATGATGGTGTACTCATATAGTTTTGGCTTAGTCTTGATAGATACGAGGGGTCATATGTTGTAGATGATAGAGTGTTGCGACTCTGGAGGTCTGGAATCGGGACTAAAGAAAGGGTTAAAGCAGTGAAGGCTAAATAATACATAGGAGATGAATTATCCAATGGTTACTACAAGATTGTATTGAATATGGTCATATGAATGATTTATATATAGCATGATGGGCTTTTAGATATCACATTAGCATTGAGGGCTACTCTGGCTTATGGTGGCTGGAAATTACTGGTTCAAGTTTTCCGTGGCAAGTAATCAACACTACATTAACAACTTAGTAATGGTCGTATGCTGTAACCCTACTTGTTACAGCTCAACATTGATCTACGCAGTCTATTGGTTTCCAGTCTTGAAAATAAAATCCCACAAACCATTAACAAACAAAAAATCTCATCAATACAACCAAGATATCATCTCCACAATATATACGCCCACATGTGAACATCTGCTAGATCTCTTGCCCCCATATCAGTATCCTGCTGCTCACTGCCACGAGATGTAAAGCATGATTCCCGCTCCGATAGCAACTGCCAAGAACTGCCCCAGAGTCTTCTTGACCTCCGCCTTCCGATCCGGACCCGTCTCCAGCAGCTCCGGGATAACTGACACAGTCCCAACATACAAAAAAGTCCCCGCCGTAAATGGCAAAAGTAAGTCGCCAACAGCCTATAAACATGTTAGTAATAGCAACATCCACAAAATTCATGTCCCCCAAAAGACAAATATACTCACCAAACTCGTCCCCCAAATCCCCCCATCCCTCGGCATCCCCGCCTCCACACCGCCACCGCCACCCCCGCTCATCTCCTGAACCCCAATACCAATCCCCGTGCCCAAAAACGCTCCAATCGCCGTGACAAACTGTGCGCCCATCGCCTGCCTTTTGGAAAATCCCGACTGGATCAGTAGCGCAAAGTCTCCCACCTCGTGCGGGATCTCGTGCAGAAAGACGGCCAGCATCGTGCTGGCGCCGACGGTGGGCGAGGCATAGAAGCTGGCGCTCATAGCAAGGCCGTCGGTGATGTTGTGGGTGAAGTCGGCGATGAGGTTGAGGTAGCTGGCAAGCTTGACAGAGGAGTTGCCGTCTGGGGATGTAATTGTAGTGACAGGTTCAGGTTCATATTGGTCGGTGATGGGGCCTTTACGGGTTTTGAGAGTGCCCGTGGTTTCAACGGCGGAGGAAACTGCGGTGGACTTGGAATTCCTTTTAGAAGATTCATGGCTGTGACTGTGACCATGATCATGAGAATGACCCGAGCCGCTAGTAGCAATACGTAAACCCTTATCCATAGCCACAAATGTCATAAACCCCACCAAAATCATCACCCCCAACAGCAAATTTCGATTCGGCTCCACCAGCACCAACCGCGCCTTATCTGGCTCATCCTCCCCCAAGAAAATCTCCGGCAACAAGTGGAACAACGTATCACCCATCAGCCCGCCCACAGCAAAGGCCACCATGATGGTCAGAGACCCCGGGTCAATGTTGGGCGGGCACAAAGCAAGCAAGAAGTTGGGAGGGCCGGAAATGTACAGGGTGGCCAGGAGGGAGTTGACGGCGGGCGAGCCGGGGAAGAGATAGGCAAAGGCAGTCTTCATGAAGCCGGATTGGGCGTCGTCCATGTCGGCGGCCTTGGCTGAAGAAAGTTTCTGGACAATGGAGCATGACTGGGTGGTGTTAGTACAAGGGTTCTGGTGTAAATGTATGGGAATGATGTGAGACTTGCCTGGAGCTCTTCTTCAATTTTCTCGAGGCTGAGGGAGGCGAGTTCCGGGCTAGTGAGAGGCTTTTCGGCTTCGACGTGGACGAACACGGCGCAGAGGCCGACAAGGAGCATCACAAAGGCAAGACTTCTGAAGCGCATGGTGCTGTAGGCCATTGTGGTTATGCTTTTAAGTGATTGGCACGATACTAGGGATCACAATGATCGCGATAGTAGCTGATTGATGGCTGATATTTTCACCCAGCGATCATGTACAATTCACAACCACAGGCGACTCAAACGATATGCATAAAAGAAAAGAAAAATTATATCAATACACAATATCTTTAATATCACAGTTACGAAATTGAAGTGAGACAATTTGATCATATAATGGTTTGCAGCAGAGGATTCAACTTGTCATTATAATTTGTTATCGGCGATGATCCAGCTGGCAAGGAACTGATATAGGGTTTGTAAGGGTTATTAAGAAGCTCAGCTCTTTAGGGTTTTTTACTTGATACCTCACATCCACATCAGACAACTCGCAATGTCATACTCATGTTGTGGTGGCCGTGTTCTGCAACTGGTATGAATAGTTTTCTAGTAATCGGGCTTCTATCCTCTTATTCTCGCCTGTGTGAGTGCCATCATGATCTGCAATCATCACTATCAACCCTCAGCCCACCTTCCCACTCCCTGCGGAAAACCACCCGCCTCTGTCCTGACCAATACCCCCGCCTCAACGCCCGCAATAATTTTTCAATATTTAAAATCTATTCATCACGCAATACACAATATAAACGCGCCGGCGTTGTCATTTAAATATGCGGCTAAAAATTTAAAGGACTGTCGTAGATGGAGGAGCAGGTACAGCGGAAGACGATGGAGTGTACATAGAGGACTCCCGTCTAAGGTAAAGAGAAAAGAGGAAACTCCACGAGATAACTGATGCCGCAGTGTGGGTTGGGGGGCAGAGACAAATTTAGGGGTCCGTTGGCACTTGATATGGTAACATGGTCTTGAGCACATGTTGTCAGTATGCAGACCGTTAGCCATGACATTAACGATGATGTTTATGCATTGATAATGTACATATTTGACAGGTTGAACCTTGTGGCTGTGGCTACTACAAGCGTACTATGCCATAGGTTACACAGGAACCTCCATATTTTGAGGTGAATGACTGCTAAAGAAAAAACTCTTACACGGGGAATCGAAGCCCGGCCTTCTCAGGTCGCCAACCAAATGATGGTCGTTGATGAGAGTGGGATATACTAGCCATTTGACCATATCGGATTGGATTCATTCTTGGAGAACACCGATCTAACACAATTGACATGCCTCACATGAGGGCAATTGACTTCATAACTCTATCTGTAGGACATAGTAGCCTGCTTAGTGAAGAGACTTCTCAATATCAACAAAAGAGTATATTGTGTGGTCATGAATGATTATGTCGATGAGATATTAGATACCCATTAATAACGTGGCCATTGTCGTCAAATTAACCTCTAGGAGAGTCTTTCCATGCATTTTGCCGAGACCAGCTAATTCAAGCTTTATCCCTGTACGTTCGGTAGGATTGCCGTGAGGGTGGCGACACTGGTTGTTGTGGAGTTGATCTTGTACAAGGGTGAATGGGAAGGCTCTAGACTTTGAGAATCAAGTGGACAACATATATACATGTATTGCCAAATTAGTAACATGTTTAATGTGTCTGCTGATTCAACGGATGCTTTATTCCAGAGAAGGAACATTAGTGAAGCTGTACATTTTTTTTACTACAAAATAAGCACAGAATAGGAAAGCAAGATATAAGTTGATGTGGAATCAGCGTGGAATAAACATGGACGACTCGAAATCCATTGAACTAGCGTATACAAATATTGACCGTATATCGACCCAACTATCACATCATGTCCTGGAACGTTTTATATATCCATTATTACAAACTGCATAAAGAGTGCCACATCATGGTGGTGAATACATATGTGACAAGACATTGATCTGTTGGCAAACGCAGAAGTCAGATGTTCGTGTCTTATTCAATAAAGTAAATATATAAATTGCATTATATCTATCTCAGCACTGTGATGTGGTAGGATCATGCTGCTGGCTGCAGGCCGAGTCCAAGAGGGACAACAGAGAGGGATGGAGTTTACACTTGGGATGGTGATTGTAGCCGTTTCCTTGTGCTTGTATGTGTTATGGTTATGATTAACGTCCACCAAACCTATACGATCAATTTGGTTCTGTTCACTGGTCAGGACATAAATATATAGTAGATGCCATGGATGTATTTTTATACTAACGTAATGTATATAGCTATATATTTATCTGCGTAAAATATCACGCCGAACGAGGTCTGACTCCCCAGGCGAATCAAGTCAAAAGATATGACCAAAGCATGTGAACACAAGTCTGGAAGAAGACGATCAGAGATTCTGTTGAGCCCATAGCGGAGACTGATGTGGCTTGTTGGATCCTTTCAAGCAGGCAAATGGTATCGTTCGTGGGATGTGCTGCAGACTACGTTGATATTTGAATTCGAAATAAACATTTCAAAAGGGGAGAAAGAGGAGGAGGGAAGAATCGCGAAGTTGCGTGGATGGGAGGCTAAGGGTTGTTGATGTTTGAATGATACATATATTATCAGTTTTTCAAGGGAGAAAAGCAAAGGTCTGGAGTGTGGCTTATCATCAATATAGAGTTTACGACTTGACCTAGTAATACTGTTATATCCAGTATGAACATTTACAAATGAAGTTTCCGCTCTGGTCCTTAAAACCACATGTAGACCAGCTATTTACTCCAAATCTGTAAAGGACGTCCTCACTACGTTCCGCACGACTTGCCGCTAAATTAACCATGCATCTGCCACGCAGCTCATACAACCCACCCAAACCACAGTTCAAACCAACGTGTTTAGAATAAGGCCTTCCCCATCAGCTAACACTGACAATTTTCTTTACACGGACTACGGTTCGGATGAGTTTTGAAAAAAAAAAAAAAAAGACTTGAATCGGCCGTGGGCAGGGTAGGGGTTGTGTGTGTATATGAGAATTGAAGATTGTGGTTGGCTAGTCACAATGACGCAGCCACTAATGAATAGATTGTTTGACGATGACAGAGCGATATAGGCGACAGGCAATGTACATGACGAGGGGGGATGTTTCGTTGAAGATTTTAGAAGCATTCATCATTGGTGCTATAGACAAGGAGAAATAAGGGGGCTTCGAGGGTCTCTCTGTTCAATCAGAAACAAGAAAAAAAAACATCACAAATTTAAATCCACAAGAACCATCATTTTCTGTTGAAAGATAACAACCAATAACATCAGTCCAAATCCGGGCCGTTCCTTGGATCCGCCCGCCACATTTACCTTCCCTATTGTCCGTCGATAAGCTCTTGTTTCACCGCACTGACAGATTTTAGTAGTTGCCCATTTACTACGTGCTGCTGGGATGAACTGCGAGCCTCAGGCTCCTCAAACTTTTGTTGACATCACGGCCTGTGGAACGTGAGAATCTCGAATTCTGCAAGTAAGATTTATTGGTTCATAGATATTTACTACAGGATTTTTCAAGTGCTAGCCGCAGATTCAAGACAGCATTGATCAATAGAATGGCAGTTTCCCCTTAAATCACTGCGTCATGCCACGTTTCTTCTTCTCTTTTGTCCAACTATAGCTGCAGTCCGAGTACTTTTGACGTCCATGCTTACTCCAACTTTAAAGCTGGACTCAACCTGTATTCTCTCGCCTAGCCATGCACATTGGAAAGAAAAAGGAATACTAAAACGTACTGCTGTCCACCATCTACATCAGGATCTTCTACAGCGCATCTCTCTCAGAAAAATCAGCTCAAAACAGTCAATAACCAGCATTCCTAGAAGAGAAAGAGAGAGTCAAAACCCCCCAAATTGGCCACCTGCACATCCACAGCCCGCCCAATCGCACGACGTTGATCCTTTTCAGATGCAAGACATAGCCCTTTTGTATGTTCAAGGAGGCAAGTGTAGAGACACGGAATACTTACCCGCCTAGAACTAGAGTCTCCGCGTCCCCGTTTGTGGCCGACATATATACATATGTACTGTACACATCTTCGCTTATCATGCAAGAGACGAGTTAAGTAGGGGCCTGTTTGTGGTAGGAGCTTGTGACGTGATATTCCATTTCTCTTCTCGAAGCTCTTTCCCTTTTTTTTTTTTTCTTCTGCTGAAACCGGGGTCTGAAGATTGACGGTAGTTGCTAAATAAAATATTAAAAAAATACAAGATGCCGGCTTTTCGCTGTTCGCAATTGATTCTTGATTTATTTACACTCGACGATTTGACTGATTTTATACGGTGAAGAAGTGGCAGATTTTCCTTAATATTTAAACTCTCTAATCTCTCTCGATCATCTTCATTCTCATAGAACCTCCTTCTTTCCTTCTACAGCTTGAAGACTTGATTGTCCTTTTGAGCCCATATCGCGAAACTCGAATACTTCTCTCCCACAGATATTCCCATCGCATCACCCTATCCCACCATGCCCGAAACCACCACCCCTGAACTAGCCGTCACTGCATCCTCACTGGCTGCCGCAGCCGTGGCTATTGACGATGAAAACGCCACCCCCATCGAAATCGACCCCGGAGCCGACAACTCCGACCCATCTCTTGCCGAATCCAGCCTCGGGTCCGAGGCCGGCTCTTCCACCACCTCACTCATGTCGTCCATCATGAAGTACCGCGAGGAGAATGGCCGTACCTACCATGCCTACAAGGACGGCAAATACGTCGTGCCAAACGACTCGCTAGAGCAGGAGCGGCTGGACCACCAGCATCATCTGTGCATGTTGACGTTTAGGAACCGGCTGCAGTTGGCACCGGTCGGCGAGAACGGACATAAGTTGCATAATGTTTTGGACTTGGGCACGGGTACGGGGATTTGGGCGGTTGATTTTGGTGATGAACATCCCGAGGCGAGCATCACAGGCGTTGATTTGTCGCCCATTCAGAGCTCGTGTGTCCCGCCGAATGTCAGGTTCCAGATTGATGATATCGAAGAGCCCTGGACGTTTGGTACACCGTTTGACTATATTCACTCGCGCATGATGACGTGGTCTATTTCCAACTGGGACAAGCTTATCCAACAAGCCTACGATAATCTGACGCCGGGTGGCTATCTCGAGCTGATTGACGTGTTGCCCATCAAGTCGGACGACAACACGTTTGAGGGTACCCATACGCAAAAGTGGATCAGCACTATCCACCAGCAGATGGAGAAGCTGGGCCGTCCGGTGGACTCGGCGTTACGATACAAGGACCAGATGGCAAGAATTGGATTTCAAGACATTGTGCAACACAAGTTCATGTGGCCGCAGAACCAATGGCCCAAAGACCCGCGTCTCAAGGAACTTGGTAAGCCTAGTCATTGCTTCATTGCTTCATTGCATCTGTAGAATATTAACTGGGTCTCATTTTAGGCGCCTGGAATCTGGAGAATGTCAACTCTGGTCTTGAGGCTTTTACTCTCGCCATCTACACCCGTGTGCTCGGCTGGAGCCAAGAAGAAACCGCCGCTCTGCTGGCCAAGGTCCGCCAGGAAATCCACAGTCGCAAGATACATTCGTACTGGCCAATGTAAGAAATTATCTCTTCACTCATCCTTGTCTATAATAAGATGCTAACCGCGCGAACAATTAGTTGGGTCTGTTACGGCCGTAAGCCGCTTCACTAAGGTTCTTTGTGCAACCATTACCGCTACTAAACTACAGTTTAATGACCTGGAACGACCGTAATGTCTCTTAAAGATCTTGTATCTATACCCATCCTGCATTTTTGCCACATATATTTTGCAATACTCGAACGTTTCATTGATCTATTGCCATCGCAATCGTCTAGAAGAAGAAATAAAACAAAAACATCATCACTGGCAATCTAGTGCTTGTCCGCGTCCAGATACACCTGGTAGAACTTCAACTTCCACAAACCCTCCTCATTCTCCAAAATCGCATGAGCCGCCCAGTCCTTGTGCATCACACCAGTCGCTCTGGTGATATCAACTGTCCCGTACAGCATAAACTCAGTGCTTCCCGAACCAAACGGGAAGATCTTGTGAATCCGGTGAATCCACCCCTCCACCCCATGCCAAGAAGCCTGATGCAGTCTTGCAATTTCTATATGATTTCCGTCAGTTGATTTTGTTGGCCCGTTGTAATCACGTGGCGTTTGTACTATTCAATATTTAAAAACATACGGTCGTGGCCCTTGGTACTAATGGAGGCTAATTTGAGTGTGGCGTCAAAGGTGAATTGAGAGAGGTAGTTTTCATCAAAGCCTTTAGTGTCATAGATTCGGTAGAAGGTTTCAAAGAAGTTGACGATGCTGCTGTCAACGAAGAGGCCAGAGGGGTACTCGGCGGTGTAAGAAACGGACATAGTGGGCTAGCAGTAGCTTGTTTGTATCGAAAGCAAAAGTCAAAAGGCAAAGTAAATGTCCAGAAAATATAAGCAACGCTTAAAATGATTGAAATAAAAAGTCAAAGTATAAACGAGTTGTTGAAGCCAGATAAAGTTGATTAAAACTTTGATTCTTGATAGTGTAATCCGTGCTCTTTATACATAACCATCTATCCACAAGACCCAAACTCCGCCAGAATTCAGATCCAGATCCATCCCTCCACAAGGTTCTTGAACAAAATACAACAACCTAAAAATCGAACCACCCACCACCACCTCGATCACTCCGGATTCTTTTCGTCTCGCAAAACAAGCGCAGAGCACACAATTCTGCAAGCCCACACAACACTGCTACAGAAATACTACCTAAGAATCGTACATGTGAAGAAGCCTCGAAAAAAAATCAAACACAAAATTCAACGTTCAGGCCAATTGTGGGTGTTTCTGGTGGCGCGGGGAAGAACGCTACGATCTGTGGAACCCTGCGATTGGATGACTATGTATGGATGTACGTGGTATTGTATGATGGCGGGAGGGCCCTGGATGGATCTCGGGAGATATCGTAAATTAGTAATTATAATCAGTTCATGAATTGGGTGACACTGGTATGTAGGTGTTGGTTGGTTCTGTATATTCAGTGACAAAGGCGAGTGGTCGGAACATAAAGGTCCGCGGATATGTACGAGGGTTTGGATATAGGGTTATCAAAACCAGGGTTGGTATCGTTACCTGGGCCACCCGTGTGGCCCTTGTTTGTTTGAGCCTCTTGAAACTTTCCGGATCGTTGCCAAGGTAAATTATTTGTTGAAGCTTTCAACGGGAGAAGCACAAGACCTACAATTTGGCCATCTATAAACGTCAAACAATGCTTCAATGTCGAACGGAATATCTCCGCATCTCATGTCAAATGAGCTTTAGGCTTTTGTTTGACCCACTCCTCTGTTAGTTGCCATATACAGCCAACCGAGCATTGTGTCTAGATTAGGAAATAAACTAGACCCATGAACTGTCGATGTTCATCTTTCATCTCACATTGGCCATCTCTGGTCACGTGAAAGACGCCAGCAGCCACAAACCTCTGGCCGTTGCAAGGGAATTATCAACCTCATCTAAATATATTTGTGTATCAATCAGGTTGTGTTTATTTACATGAACTTTTCTTAGAATGGGCGAACTCAGACTTTTGCAAGTTGGCCTTACGCTTGCACGCTTGCACGCTTCATCAGTTTCATTGTTTTCTATAACTTGACACAGAGAATAGCCACTGATATCTTTATAGGTTCATTAACCTGCACCTCCCCTGGCTCTGATCACCATGTTTCTCCCAACATGCACTCTATGCCAACAGTCTGCTTACTCATCTAAGCTGGACTAGTCAAACTTCACCCTAGGCTCATCCTACCCTACCTACCAAAACATAAATGACCTGGGCCCTTATCTACTAACCTACTTTATCGACTAGAACAATTTGGACTACCATCGATTCCCGCCGCTTTTCACGTTCCGGACGCCCCGGCTTCCCGGGTACCGGCTGGACCACATGTACATGTTTATCGACCGGTTTATGTGGGCCACGTATGGGAAAGTCTGATGTAACTTTGACCGGCTGTTCGGCTTTTGCCACCTATGGACACCTAGGCTAATCATGCTTATCTTTCCTAGGCGGGACTTATGACGAGTTGGCGCGTCGTAGTGGTAGATTGGCGTCTGTCATTAACTGGCTAAAGTCTATTCGTCACACCAAATCATCCTCAACGATGAGGCTGATCATGGCTGTGGCTTTTTCTTTCATTGGCCATGCATTGGGATTCTGATTAACCGACTGGTCGGGTGTCCCATTGATGCTCCCCCATCACGGAAAGCTTGGGCGAGCTTGGTGCATTCGTGCTTTGTGGTGGCACTTTATTCAGAGAATAATTGGGAATACCCGTTCAAATGGGAGGATAGAGGCTTGACAGGAGATGACGTTGACATGAAGCCGCTGCTCTATTCTTAGAATTTGGTTTCTCAGGTTATAGAGGTGGTCAAGACTGGATGCTTCCAGTGACCTCCGGCCACGTCACAGTGCCCTTATGATTCGGCAATTCAGGATGATCCGCTCCATCAGCTGCCCACCGAGATGGGGTACATGATATTGAATTACCTGGACCAAATCGATGTTCTTGCCAAGGTCTATGCAGCGTCACCGTTTATAAAGATGCTACTCCAACACGCCGACTATTGGCAAATGCAAATGAAGGTTCATCCAGTCCCATATTTCCCGGAGTCCACGACCATCCTGCAGAAGCCAACGCTCAAAAAGAAAATCGAAATCATGTCTCTTCTGGGCTGGACTGACCTGGTCTCTTGCCTGGACATCCCAGACTCTTTTGATGTCCTTGCAGCTTAGCACTATCTGCTTGCTTGTCTTGCCCGTCTTGAGGATTACTACCACAAGTTGACTCAATCCAGCATCTTCTTTGAAGAAACACCATTCTGGACATCAGTGGGCGATTCCATCGTATTTTAGACCTTAGAACCCATCTCAGTCCCTCACTAACACGATTGTGTAACCATTACAACCAAGCTTCTCGCCATACCCCATCCTCGGAAGTGATCCGTGTATCTCAATCGGGAGCTGAAGTTGTCTCAGCGGGGCCAGCCTACGGTATAATTGGTAGCCTCTAGAGCACTGAAAGACTGTCAAGAAAGGACAATAGTAGATTTGACATTTTCCATCAAGAACAACTTCGCCATAAGATCTTTCTGGAGTTTGAGTTAGGGTAGAATGACAACAGGGAGGACGACATATCCATGATCCGCGGTGTTAAGGTAAGTGATGCGTTTATGGCTTGATACACACGTGTGTATATATGTTGACATCTTTGCGCTCTAGATGTTTGAGTATACCCGAGCTCCGTATGCTCGCAAGAGAATCGATTCTGACCAATGCATCCCTTGCGCCTACTATTATTTGGGTGCTAATATCCGGTTTCCCAGACATCTGGACGAACATGTCGTCCCCTACTCCAGAAATCCATCCCGACACCTGACCGTCGGCTACAGCCTGGTCGCCGACATGGGCTGCTCCTGCGATGAATTCTGGTGGAATAGCTGCGCCTGGCGGTATCCCCACGACCACCTAGGCTACTCACAACTCTTCCGGAGAGCCCACCTTTGAAAAATTAAACCCGCCCTTGGGCCTTTTATGATACTAAGCAGCGGCGGAAGCCGGTGCGCTTCAAGGCTATTTGCACCGATGACTGGCTACACAATCCCGTTGCGCTGAACAGCCAGGAGCATGGCTCGCGTAACTACTTGGTCAAGAAGCTGTACAATTAATAGAAGACGACGTGACGTTTGTACATCCGTGACAAGTCGCCGACGTTCAATTCGCCAGCAAGGTACACTATCGAGGGCATGCAACTGGTAGGCAATGACCACTATCGCGACGTCTACATAATCATCGCCGAAGAAGAGGCAAAAGCCTAGGATAAATCCAAGGTTATCGAATTCACTCTTAATTCCTCGACCATCCTCATACATCGTCCGGGGCAACACGTATCTCTGCGTAGAGACCAAGTCCGAAGAGGACATGTTCTCATGGGGCTTATTCAACCCGTCGCCCTCCACGGCAAAACACTACCACGTCGGCAAGCTCCACGATCCCAACGAGCCGAATCGCCCCTATAGTAGAGATCTAGCCTTTTGAGGCTTTGCCATGGCCATCGACATTGACGATTCATTATTTATTGGTAAAGAAGGGATCTAGTTTGCGCCAGATCCAGACTCCTCAGAGCGATCAGATTAATATCTTTGTTTTGAAGCGCAGGTGGGAAGTAGAGACTAATAATGATTGGTTTGAGAAGGACACGTATCAGCAGCCGATGTCGGCGAAGACTCCGTATTATGAATTTAGTGACGAATTTCTTTATGAGGAGTATCTGGAGAGGAGTCGTAGTTAGGCTTGAGTTACAGGGAGACGGGAAGTTGGCTGTAATCATGTTTGGGGATATCTACAGGAGAATCTTATAGTTAGATGTTGAGAATATGGGATATTACTATGTAATATCAACAATGTCAATAAAAGATTTCCACGAGATCATAAAAGCCTCTTTTCTTCTCTCATTTCAAATGAAGATAATCTCTTTGTATTAGAACGCGTGACACACAATAACAATAACAAATAACGCTTGCTGACAAGTAATAATCTGATCCAAGAAGTGTAGACAAGCCCTCAAAGCTTCATCTTTGCCTTCAAAACAAAAATGCTCATTCCCTGTCGACCCTCGGGATCTTGTTCCGGCGCAAACTTCACGCCCGCGGGAATCAAAGAATCATCAACATCAACACTCATGGCAAAACCGCAAAATCGCGTTATTGAATATGAATGAGCCCAGATGCCCACTCGATGATACAAAGATGTGTTGATGCCTTTGTGGTACCCAAACCCATATTTCATTCCCTGCACGCAAACCGTAAAAGATGTGTTGCCTCTGACAGTGATCTGGCGGCAAGTCCGAGGATCAATCGTCACTTGCCAGATCCGATCCTTTGGCCAGTTGGTGGCTTCTTCCTCAGTGACAACCATGTAGGCATCTTTGAAATTGTCATCGCCAACAAGCTGCATACCAAGCACAGCATATCTCCCCGACTGCGTTATTCTGAGAAACAGTTTCCATGTGGTGGGCAAGATTGTATAACTGTCTCCTGACTGGAGAATAGTGCCATCGCGAACCCACTCGTCGATACAGATCGCTTCCATCCGATACGGTTTGGGCCTTTGTGATGCTTTCATGTACTCCCATGGCCGTATGGGTGCCCTGGTTTGAGGCTCTAGTGTCAACTCTCGCTCATACCAAAGCAATTGTTGGTATCCCGGATGACCTGGTGGATAACGCCAGGCATATTGAGACAATGGGTTTTCTGACCATGTTATCTTATCATCAATTCCATCTACCGACAGGCTAAAACCTATCGTTATAGACCTCTTTGTATCTCGTGGGTCAGGCACCAAATGCTGACTAATATGAGAAATCGGTAGGTACTCAGAAAGAAGGTAATATCCAAAAGCCGGAGTTGAATCATTGTTGAGATCTTCATAAGCAAGACACCTAGATAACCAGTCTCCATAAATCTAGAGTGGCCCATTAGTTATCATCATCATACCATCATAATTCATACTGACCGTAGATCAGTGTAGACTTACCGATACAGATCGAATAGTACTGATGTCACCTATGAGAGCGTTAGGCAAGACACCATCCCAACCTGTCTTGAATAGGATATGTGTTGTGGTCAATGTCTCTCCACCATCATGACCTGTTGCTGTGCCTGGACCGCTAATCTTAACATTTCGCCTAATCAGTTCCATCATTGGCCTTCCCGGATCGGAACTAACTTGCAGCTCAATAAGACCCCTTTGCATGTCAGAGAGTAGATTAGGTACACAGTTAATGGAATATGACGTACGGGCCCGGGTGGCACAAGCAGTAACTGGTTGAAGAGTATGGAACAAGACATATTCTTTCGTGTATCTGGCGGTGGGGTCTTCATGGTAATACAACGGAACAACAGCGAACTGATGATAACGTTCAACTACGCGCTTTGAACGTTTGAGAATCATATGTCTAGCCTGGAGAACATTGCATACTTGTGAAGCTTGTCTTCCCGGATGAGAAGCTAAGTCGGCCCATGCTATCAGCCCAAAAACATCAAGGTTCTCATGAATAGAATCATCGTTGATAATATGACGTATCTCGGGCATGTAATCGAGAGAGTGAGTCCTCATTCGACATGACCAAAAGCGAGGATCATCAAGAAATTCCTTGAAATGACGTGAAGCCTGCCACAAATTGGCTAGATCTTGATAGCCACCAAGATTGCTGAGAATTTGGTAATTAATCTCCCACGGCAGAGTTGCAAAGAGATCCGATTCAGCTGCAGGTGGGCACTGGGTGAGGTCCTTGTTGTCGAGCTGATAACGAAAATGCCCGGCCTCCATCATCTGTCTCAAGGCAGGAATCAAATTTTTGTTCCACAGCAGAGATTCTGCATCTACCTCTGTATCACTAAGGTCTTGATCCTCAGGTTGGAAGGGGCACTTCCAATCACCGAAAGAAAATATTGTCGCAACAAATGCCCATTTGTTGAACTGGTGCCAATGTTCAACTGAGATCTCAGCATTCAGTTCACGTCCCATACAGAGATTAATGAGAATCTCCAAACAAGGACGATGAAAAAAGTATCCTCGGTCCATCTTAGCACCTGGATCCAGCACTATATGGCGCCCAAATTCGGGTACAGTACCCGGTAGATATATTGCTTCCGTAATCCATTCCGGGGGGTCCTTGGACCAAATTGTATCAGGAGGATCAACTAGTGTATGTTCCCTCGCTTCTGCGAGGTTCGTAACATAAGGGCTAAGAATTCGGCTAATGAACAAGTTAGGCGGTTTGATCTGGTTCCAATTATAGAAAGGAAACAAAATTCTTACGTAACTGTCGTAATAGACCAATCAGACAAGTTTCTTGCCGAAAGATAAAACTGAATTGGACCGTCATGAGAGCCTCCATGGGCTACCGGCATCTTGGCAATACTCCGACTGATGAGAGTCAGATCAATATAATGGGCTAAGGGGAATAGCTTCTGTGCCGTTTGATTACATATTAGATGTTCTTCTTGGCTCTCTTGGGGGGAAACATCCGGATAAGCCGGAGTTTGGCATAGTGTACATTTTGGGGATGCCATCTCGAAGACAAGTAGTGACTGACTTAGATTCCAACCTTCAAGTGTATTATTGTTGAGTCTCGATTCAACCAAAGAGTGGATGTCCCCGTAGTCTCTCAGTAGACGTTTGACGAAAGACCTACTGAAACATAACGATAGATCTTCAAGAATTGACTTGTGAAGCCTTGACTGTCACAATATAGTGGAGAACTCAATGGAAGTTTGGAAGTGTTGTTGTTATTGAGTTTTTTTACGGTGAAGATAATAAGGCTATCATATAATGTTGATAGTTATGGTAATCCCTCACGCGCCAACGACAAAGACTGACAATTACCTCTAGCTGCGACGAAGTGGGTTGATTGTGTTACCTCACGTGCATGTAGTATCAGAATTTAGAGCCCCACATCTCACAGTAGCCAATCAGAATGTGATGTAGTATTGGCCAATTAAGAGTGATTGAGTCTGCAGTCAAATATCTTGATATTATTCGAGTCTACATAACCCAACGGCTTTGTTCATGTTTAGTTACCTAAAACGGTAATTTAATGACCTTACACAACTCAGTCACGTGGTAGGCCATTTTCGTAAACCTCCGCTAGTCACGATAGAATCGGTATCATGGTAATAACACAAACTACTCACCACTTTGATTTCAACTGGTAGAGTATTTCTATTTCTTCATCGGTACAAGGCAAACAATGATGTGGTTTCAAAGTAGGGAGTCAACAGAGTATAAAATGCATCTTTAGAAGTAAATTTTGCATGCCGTCGGCGACTATAGTCTTCCCATCTAACACTCAACATTGTGACGTGATATGAGCCAGAAAGACGTGTAAACGAGATGATCTCACGGGCTATCCGTGAAGAGAAATAAACCATTAGAGGGTATTAAGGTAGGTCTGATTATTTTCATCCAATGTTCTCTAGCCTCATCTCTCCGCCAATTAACCCTATCTTCCATATGCTATGCGGGTTTAACATGAATTCCACCAGGTTGTAACAAATTCTAATGTTAAAGTCGAACATATATCACTTTGGTCTTTTTGGTCCTTTAATTGTTGCTTTCATACTACTGAATCACTCATCACTTATATTTGTAATCAAGTTGCCTATAGTTGAATAATTATCATACTCATCATTTCTCCAAATATCATAGGCAAGTATTGAAATATAAAACCAGATGATCAGCCCCAAAGGCATAGTCGTTCTGGCCACTAGAAGAATCGACATACTGACTTCTTTTTAAATGAAAGGTCATCACAAAGCGTTTTGATGAGACTATCTAAAATGGAACATTGGGGTTCTGTACTATGCCTGCATCCTCGATACCCTCTTAGGTTGAAACTCAACAACTCCTCATTTGACTTCCAATAAGATCGTAGGAATAGCACTATTCTCTGGCCTCATCCACTAAGCGACTCTGAAAATGGAGATAATAAGCGCTTTAGCCCCGACTTTCTGAAATTACCCTCGGTCAATACACTCAACCCTCACGTTGAATCAAATGACGGTATTGAACAATTGTGCATCAATGCAAATGCATGGATCCTAGATAGGTATCCTGAACGTAATAGTTGAGTTGACCTCTCAGCTAATGTCCCAAGTCTAACTTGTAACCCCTAACCTCATATACTTCAGGCGCATCTTCGTTCTGTGGAGACCTATTGGTATGCTGAAATGCGTTGTGCTAGGCACCGCGACAGCTGCAAACTTAGAAGCCCAGTATGATAACAGATTTGTCAGCCCGAACGTACTAGTTATCACCTTTGATACAGTGTCAGACACTTGCATCTATTTTATGCATAGGCCTTGTTTAGAGGCACTTATAAACCGACGTTTAGATCGTCCAATGAATACCGCTATTATGAAGAGTGATTGGTATAGACTCAATGTTAGGGCATTCATGGCTTCCATCTACTCTTTCAGGACCTGGAAATTCCCCAGGAGGTGGGAAGATAGGCCTATCTAGTATCCCAACGTCATGTTCTGGTCAATGTACAACAGATTGTGGACTGGTATCAAGACTATCTGCCCACCGAGGTCCAGTTTCCCGGGCATATCTCTCTTGACATCATTCGCATAAATGCTGTTGTCTTCCAAACTCTTGCTATGGTACCTGATCAAAAAGAAATCCCCGACTGGTCGGTTTCTATTAGTCTTTTGGCTCCGGTGGCTGAAGGGGGAGCAAGGTTGCCTAAACGAGAGATTCTGCTCTGGGTCCTGATGGGTACCAATTTAATAATGAAGCGTCTGCCTCCAGGTGCCAAATACACGCGCGAAGATGGCTCTCTGTCCTGGGTATTTGATGTCAAACGATTGACGGCGGCAAACACATTAGAAATTGGTGTGGGATACGACACTTTTATTTCAATTGGGCGTGCTGATATATCCTGTATATGCAGTTATAAGTTACTCTGTTCTTCTGATCGTTGTTGTCTGTGGCTTATTAACTCAGTATCGTAAGATGACTGGATTATGTCGTCCGCCATTTTTTGAAGCAGAAGTTGCAACGGATGACAGCCCCGTTCAACTTTGGGCATATTATTACCTACATTCCGAATTACAGCTATGTCATCTTGATCAGTATTTCGTTCCTTGCCTCAATATGGATGGAACTACCGGCTTACACTGCTCGGGCTTCACTAAATCAGGTCCGAAAGAACTCCGCGGAATCCCATTTGAAATGCCAAATCTGATTGAACTCTGTGCCTGGAGGTACCCCGCGAGCTACCCTGGTTATAACCAACTTTACTGAATCCAACAACACACCACAATCGATCCACATTTGAGAAGCCACACACTTAAACCACAGGCCTTTACACACAATGGGGTCATTGGAAGCCTTATTATATGGAAGCTATCTGTCTGGATCAATAGCGTCATAGCCCAGAAGATAAAGTATTTAAGCCTTCCTACAACAAAGTCACAGTGAAGAATCTTCTATAGACCTGTGCAAACCCCTTCAATCAACGCCGCACATTCCATTATGGGTATACAACTGGTTGTTAATGAACATTTCAAAGAGACTTTTATGTGCGTGACAAAATCAGAGGCCTAGGCATGGGATCCTGCCATGACCCAAGGATTTTCAATCGACGAACAGCACACTGAACTCATTGTCAGAGGAAGTACCTATCTAGGTGTAAGGATAAAGGACCGTTATACATTCAAGTGGGGCCAGTGGCACCGCAGTGACACAGGTATCATCGACTCAATATCGACCCGTATGAAGGGAGGACATTCAGTGGCTTTGTCCTGGTCATTGATGTCTATGATGCTCTAAATGTTTACGGGGTGCCATTTATCAAAGTCCTCGATTCTCCTAGTCAAGATCGGACTATTCTTCACGTCATGAGGCAGGAACATGAAAAGAACATTTATCCCCCAAAGAATTCTGAACATAACCTTCCTAAGGGGACCCAGTTGCGGTTCAATATGTATAACTATGATGTCTTTGAGGACTATTGTGAGGATTTTGGCACGTATGGGCACATTAGTGCTTCAGATGAATATTCGTTTAATATTGTAATAGGTCCATATCAAGATAATTCGTCGAGTGACGAGTCTTCTACTCATGCTCCATGATCTTTATGATGGAGAAAGTTGGAGAAAGCACAACTGGCTGGTGCTATTGGGTTTAGGGTCATGGACTCGTGTCATTCAGAGATGGAAGCCCTTTATATAATTGTTATTTATAGAACCACAGGTGAAATTTTAATACATAATATAATCAAATAATCTTGAAATACATCCTTACAGTTTTCCAACGATATACTTTGTTGTGTATAAAATGATAAGATATGGTGATTAACAGTAGCATTAGTATCACAAGTTGTATTGTTGTTGCTTTCTAGTGTTACACAAACTGCTATGCATGAACCTGAAAGCCATCATGTTTGAACTTTAAGTTACTTAGTGGTATGACAGACGTTGTCTACCCAATTTATAATTCATTACGGCATATCACATATTGTTATATTTGTGTAACACAGACCGCGGGTTATAAGGGTTAAAAAGTCACTGCCGTGCCGTCTTTGCTACAACTTACCTATACCTACCCTTTTTGCTCAGAATAAGGCTGCATAGCTGTAGGTTATATATCGTAAGTCTTCAAACTCTTTAGATCATTTTGATCTAAAGTAACATGTTGCATTGCATCATTTATTGAGATCGCTTATTAATGCAATCCATTTTTTGGTATCTGACTTGTACCGAATCCAGAAAGTCAGTAATGGTATTTGCTTTAATCGGTATGTATACATGTCTTTTTTTAATCTTGTTTAATAACGATATCAACTTTGTTGACTGTAAAGCCATTATGACCTCACGACACAATATGCCGATGGCATCGACTTAATACTTGTGTTCAGCTTTTCGGGTTCAAGCAACGACTGGAGAGGATTCAATAACGACAACAGCTCGCGTTTCTTGCAATGCATTTGGCGCTACCTATCTCAGCATCCCAAATATAATTAATTTTGCTAATCTTAACGTCATTTCGCAATCTTGCTCCAATTGGGTTGATTATTACAGTCCTGGGACTGTAGAAATAATTCGGACCGGCCTAAACCCCATCGTTGGGAGGCTATTTTATTAGATGAATAACACCAAGACCTGAATAGGGTTCCGTCATCCCACAAAATTGAGTCGAAACGGCAGATATACTTCAATTCTAATAACAGAAGCCCTACCTCTTCCATCAAGGATTCAATTCAAGGGCTGCAATTGCTTGTAAATGCGCACTACAAGGGATTATTTCAGGTTCGACAAATAATGACGCGAAGAAGTGAGACGGAAACCTGATGGACTAGTTTGTTATTAATCACAAATTCATCAGTGCAGTCGTCCGCAATAACATCTGAGGTTACGCAGGAAATGTTGAAGATATGAGCATCTGGTAATGATGGCCTGTAATGGTAATGAGTATTGAGAATCCTGAGGATAGCAGATCAGTATGTCTTTGTAGCATAGATAAAGTCTGATAGCTATCTCGGCCATTGGCGATGACATGATGTGATGGCAACTCGATATATTGAGGCGGATGCTCATGATAATATTATCTCGTCGTGTAACCCAAATCATGTCTATAAGTTTAATGAATATCAATGAGTACAGTCTCTTTGTTTGGTTTCTTGCTGCATTGTCTCTCGCTTTCATTTTTTGAGTAATGATACACATATGGAGCTGTGGGGATTCTTAACTTATCAGGTCTCGGTTCGTAGGAGCTTCATCGAGCTGTCTATATTGTGCTACATAAAGGTCTAATGTCATGAATTGGTTTTTGTTTTCAGTTTCTGTACCAAACATCACTTGATGGTACTTTCTCTGGTACTGGTCATCACCGTTAAGATAAGTATCCAGGTCCATGACTTGCAGACATTCTACACACAGATTGGAGCTAAACAGGATATTAGCTGATCAGATCCATTATGAACATGTTGGTAGAATCTGTGGTTTGTGTATAATGGACAATATTAGTATAGACTCAGAGAACTTCATATCCGCTACGAACCGATAGTCCGGGTCGGGCCTAGCATCTTGGATCTATACCATCCACGACGTTGATTACATTTATCCTAAGATATGTTTTCTAAGTTATTAAAAAAGCAAGCCAATAGTTATAATTGGTCTCAGAATTAGACCGACGATAATAGGCTTCATTTATTCCGATAGTATGGAGTCCGCATCTTGATTAGAGGATTATCATACCCTAACCCTAAAGGAAGTTTAATGATTAAATTTGACCCATGACTTGTTACTGACTTGTTATTTTAAGTACGGTTAACTGTTGCCATCATAGGCAGATTTATCAATCACCTGCCCCGCCCAGCGCAACTCCATGACTGCTTAAATCTAACACATCCTATACCGCAGATTCTAACTCCCTCAGGGTCTCCAAATCCCAATGAGGATCTCACGAACTGAACTGTTATTTGCGGGACCGAGCGTGGGGAGTGTGTGGAAAGATAGCCCCCCTTTTGCCTCGCTAGGGTCCTCTCTCAATATGAATACGCAAGTCATGTCTTAAGTGTGTCTTTCTCATTTTGTCTGTTCCAGTCCCCGCCGACGGATGTTGCAGAGTTCAACAATAGTTCGTGATGGGTATTCAAGCGAGTCTTAAAATGCAATTGAGTTTTTTCTGTGTAGGGACCTGCGCATTTGTGAGGGTTGTCTTTTGTACTGATGTTGGGTGGCCGATGCGGAATCTAAAACAGGACATGCTTTTCTTTCAAACATATCTTTTTGGGTAGGAGTATTTAAGGTGGTGGTGACGTCAAATGGATTCAAGGTTTGTATAGGGCAGTTTTGAGCGATCGTCTCGGTGAATCGATTGGATGTTCATAAAAACAGCAATTGACGTCTATAGTGATAATGATGCTGGTGCGTCAGTGTTGGATCAATAAAAGGTATTGGTCCAGCAAGACATTAAAGATGCTGAAGCATCTATGGGCTGACTTGTTTCTAGCCAATTAGTTAGTTTTCTTGTAATTTCATTATTCAGGATTTCATATCCACCACACTGCATTTTTTAGAGAGCAAACAAGCAGTCACGCTCACGCGGTATTTCATATGTAAATATATTTGTTTCTATGCTAAATGTAAAACCCAAGACATGCTGGGTATCGGACCGTGTCAGCTGGATGCCCATGGCGCCTTTTCGGCACCGCTAGTCACGGTGTGGTGGCTGTGTTTCCGCAGACTTGTGATTGTGTTCATCAACCATAAATAGTCAAATGTCATCTAGCGCCCAGTCTAGTCACACACGCACACATAAGTCTTGACGATTCAGCGATGTTGCATAGAAAATAGAAGGTTAATATTTAATGAACTCGATGGAATATTTGAGTTGAGAAGATGTGGGAAGAGGATCGAGTTTTATTTCCATCGTGCCACAAGTAAAAATAGTTGACATGACGTTGGCAGCTAAGGCTAAGCATCCATTCCATTTACTGGTCTGAGGAATATTACTGAAAGTTGTTCATGTGCATTCACCACTAAGTAGATCTGTTGACTCATCTTTCATAGATTTTCATGATCAATTATGAAGTTGAACATCTTTCACCTTGTTGGGTATCTCTATACGTTTACTTTTCATGTGCATACATACATTTTCTCAGTCTCCAGGGCACCAAAGCCTCGTCTTGTGATCCCCGGGGAATTAGTATGGGAACCATGTCTCCCAAAGACACGTTGACCTCTTTTCTGTGAGTCCGACTATAGATACAGATGTTGCTAATCCAACCGAGGAAAAATAATAATAATAAATAAAAATCAAAAAGGGCGCACGTCAATAGTTGCCCCAATCTTGTTTGTTTCTTCTGTTGTAATGAGCCATTTGGGTAACATTGGCCCCTTCCACTCACACCCGCCCACAAAGTTTGCCATCGTTCTCCCTCAGTCCCGTTGCCGGAAATATTTGAGAAATCAAAACAAAGTAGAAACACAGTGGTCTTTTCTCCAGTTTCCAGATTCACAGAACCCCCCCCCCCCTTTTTTTTTCCTTTTATACACCTCACCTGAACTTCAAGTCTTTGTTTGACAGAGAAAAAATAATGTTCGCACTAGTGAAACACTATACTTCTACTTGTCTTGTAAATATAGACCTTCGCAATGCGGCTGGCTAGTTGCCGCTATACATACACATACACAGATCGTGTCACATTAGCTGTCACTCAGAAACCCAGCCTGAGGTGGATTTTCAACCCAAAATGCCATTAAAATGTTACTCTGCGTCAGCGGGCTCTTTTCTTAGAACAGCGTGGGAATGAATGGTTCAATGGTCACCAAAATTATGTATTCTTTGGATGTTGTGCCTACATCCCACAACATAGGATTTATTTAACGAAGATCATGTCTCTCTAGGTTGCGTTTTTGTGTAGCTCAGCTTGTCAAGCTCCCATCTGACAGTTCGGAATCATGCGAATAGATTCACGGATGGTAGACAGAAATTCATATCTCTAGACACATACCTAATTGTCTATCAACTCAATTGATTAACAAAACCTCGGCTCTCAGTCAATTAAATGATCGAAAAATTGCGATAAAGATTCAAGTTTGGGGTTATATATCTAACGCCTTGTATATCCATACGTCATCCATAGTTTATAACTTGGCATAGATAGGCTCAAATTTACAGCTCTAAGCCACGCGGTAGAGATCTCGGCCTCACCAATATACAGAACCCGGGCAGTTAGTATATGGTATACAACTATATCAATATGTAAATATTAATGTGTACATATAACCTCAAAACTCCGACTGGCCCCTGGGAGCTGTAGGTCTGAGCAACAAATGGATGGTCCCTTGCTTTGCAAGCGATTCACACGTTCGCCCAAGGCCGAAGTGTAGCACCAGTATCGAGTCTACTGAAATTCTGTGAATTTTTTCTTCAGATTCTTAGATCAAGTTTTATTGAGTTTCTTCTCTAGATCACTTTGCAGTGTCAATTGAAGACACATCAAAAACATGGCGATAGTTTGAAGTCGGGAAGGATTTAATCATGTTAGTTCCAACATAAGGTTAAAATAGATGTGGGTTAATCATGTGCATTGATAACCCTAATTCTTATCATTAACATTTATGTGGACAATTGCATCTTTCGCTTGAATTTTTAAAGTTTAGGGCCTTGTCCGATGTTGGATAATTGTCAGGAACACCCTAATCAAGGACTATAAATTCTACATTATCACATACTCTCTCTCTTGTAGCGACATTGGAGTTGATATTTACCTCAGACTATGTACACAAAATACGAGTTTGTCCCCAATGTCAAGTTGTTGAGACGGAGAACATGCAGTTAACGTGCAGTTGTAAATGTAACCAAGAAGCACTGAACCCGCAGTGACTGACACCAGGGGCCCCGTTCCCCTTACCGAAATTGATAAGCTGCTGTACAAATATTTGTTCTGGAAAGAATAGACGAAATCTTGGAATGTGACGGAAATGAGACACGGATACCTCATGAACAACGTTTCATGTAGTGGATACTAACAACGGATTGTGGGTGACTTTTAATTCTTTCATTGCTGCAACATCACCGGCTATTTGGCTTGGGCAAATTTGGTACTTGACTAAAATATGTAGAATTTTCCATATGAGGAAGGACCTAAAACAATGTCCGGTGGACTTTATCGATCCTGATTGGCTTGTCACGGATAACCTCGATTCGTCAAGACACAAGAATCTGCAACTGCTTCTTTTGACTGCACCGTTTAGAAATTACAGGCATATACGTACGTAGTACTAACCATCTACTCTAACCTTTGGCTGACCCGACACCATGACCGCTCAACCTCACATCCAATGAAGACCATATTATCGAATTTGTTAACCGCCTTGTGAACACCAGAATTATCAATGTTTCTATGCGTCACGATGGATCTCCATTGATCGTTTGATCCAGAGGTCAACCCAGTGTTTGCCTACAAAGGACTGTGGAGATCCAAGTTCAAGCATACCACAAGGCTCCGACAGACATCTATCAGGGACGATTCTCAACATGACGCAACCCATGGTCAAATCCACATCCTCACGGTGGCTGGTTTAACTGTACACATAAAAACGCTGGTAAAAGAGTGCTCGTTTACCAATGAGTTTGAGCATCAACTATTCTTTAGTCAGCTTCAATTGAGTATGTATCTCACTGATGTTTCCATATTGAAAAAGCTATAGTAATACTGACTCCATAAAACTAGGCCTAAACATCCAGGTCTCGAAGCCCGACCTCTGACTTCTGCAACGACTCTCGTGCAAAACCCCGGTCAAACGAAAAAGCGACACACACCCTTGTCCGACACGGAGCTTTCTAGACCAGGGAATCCACTTCTTCCATGATGTTTGCAGCGGGAACGGGGCTTCCTGTCCCCCACACCCCTGGATGGACTTTCTAGACTTCGACACTCACTGGATAGCCAAAGAGTGCGGGTTTGGTGCAACAACAGTGTCTCATTGAGATCCTCAAGACATGTTGGTGAAAAGAGACAAGCATCTCCTAGCTCGGACATGAATATGCTGCTCAGGGCCGTGCCATCGCTAAACAAAGCGGATTAACTGATCCTAACCGATTGGGTTTACTCAGTTTGAGTATGAGAGTAAGGAGGGGCGGTCTGAGCTGAACACGTTGGGCCTGGATAGCGAAGCTTAACGGGTCTCAATGAGCCGTGACTGGGGTGGAGGGTTAACATTCACTCACTCAATGGCTATGCATGAGCCATGAACAGCTTGTCAAACATCCTGAGATTTCTATATAACCTGTCGTCCTGTTCCATCTTGGGACTATTCATCTCTTTCCCTTTCTTCTTCACCCACTCATTCACAACCTTTCTTCCCCCTCAACTCTATCTTTTCTTTTCCGGTCCTGGTCGACCTTTTTATTCTATTTTACACTCACCGGTTGAGCTTTTAATTACCTATATTTTTTTATTTAGTTATTATTTCCCCCTCTCTAACCTCACTTTCTCTACACCCTACAAGTCGACTTGCATCACTACATTCTCTCTAAAAAAAACATCACCCTCACATCACATTTACATCTGTCAAAATGGTTTCTATGACTAAGTCCACTCTCATTACTGCGTTCGCCGCTCTGGCCAACGCCCACGTTGTTATCCTCAACGCCCAGGGTAGCTCCGGTCCCGCCTCCGTCGGTTTCAAGGGTATGTAAATCCCAGTCAATATCTTGTCCACTCCGCCTAACCATTTACACAGTCGAGCCCTCAATCGCCCGTAACTGCACCGGTATCAAGCCTTGCCAACTGGATACGACCATCATCCGTGATGCCGAGATCAGCGCTAACGTCGTCAATGAGTGCGGTCGTACTGAGCTTTCTGGCAACATTGATGTTGGTGAGTCTACTGAGTCCGCTCTGTCCGCCAAAGCTGTTACCCAAGCTAAGCCTGGTGACAAGGTCACTGTCACCATCCACCAGGTCAACGCCGACGGTGCCGGTCCCTTCGTTTGTGATATGGACATGACCGGAAACACCCTGGGCGTTTCTGGCCAGACTCCTCTGGAGGTTCAAAACAACGTCCCCGGTGTCAACGGCTTCTCCCAGGCCAAGACCCAGCAGTTCAACATCACTGTGATCATGCCTGACAACATGAACTGCACCGGCGCTTCCACCGGTAACGTCTGCACTGTCCGTTGCCGCAACAACGCTCTGGCTGGTCCTTTCGGTGGCTGCTTCCCCGTTCAGCAGGTTAGCAACTCCTTTAGTAACTCCGCCAAGACAATCAATACAGCTGCCAATCTGAAAGTTATCGAGGATCAGGTTTTGTCTTCTAAGGCCGATTTGCCAGCTGCCATCGCCGCCAACGAGGCTGCCGGCCTTTCTGGTGCCGTTGAGGATGCTGCCGTTCTGTCTACCCTTCTTGCCACTTTCCCTACCTCTGCCTTCCCCCAGGAGACCCCCAATGCTGGTGGCCTGGTTGATTCTTCTGCCACGACCACCGCTGCTAGCAACAACAAGGCCACCGCCACCTCCACCGCCGCCAAGGCCACCGCCACCAACAACAAGAACACTGGTAACAAGAATGGTAACGCTAACACTGGCAACAAGGCCACCACTGGCAACACTGGTAATGGCAACAAGGCCACTACCGGCAACGGCAACAAGGCTACTACTGGCAACACCGGCAACAACAAGAACTTCGGCCGCCGGGATGGCAAGCTTCGCTGGTCTCGCCGTGCCTCTACCGAGCAGCAGGAGTAAATTGATATTTGAGTAAAGATTCCCCCTAGGGAATTGAATCAAAAGTATCATGTTTTTATTATGTTTCGGCTGGGCAGTCTCGGGGACGTGTCGGTCTGAGGATTGGAGACGGTAATGCTTCTGTTGAGGCATGTGCTCGCTGGAAAGAGTACCTGTCCTAGCTGGCACATAATTGAACTGTTTCCGCTCCGCTTTCCGCCATCACCGAGGATACTTGGCACTTTTGTTATTTCCAGACCTTGTATTTTCCAATGCTGTCTCCATCTTTCATGGAACCAACGAGTTTGTAGCATATTAGGTAGCGATGGGTTCGGGAAAGCCTGAATGGAAAATAGGTAATTTTCTTTGTCCTTTTTTTTTTCTCATAGAAATGATCAAGAGTATGGAGTTTCTACCATTATGGATGGGGCAAAACAATACAAATCTTTGTGTTTCCAAAAAGGCAGTTTTATCTGTGTTAGTCAAGTTTGTGAACTGCTTCATGTGATGTATCAACATTGATTGCTAAAACTTATAAGTGCATGATGCAACACTTAAAGTTTTAAGCTTTTTTTACCCGAACCGAACTGTCGTAACATCTAAAAAAAAAAGTTACTCTCCGGGGCATTAATTACTCACTGACACTCATTAATTTTCAACATTAATAAACATAATAAAGTGATGATTGACAGAGCAATGTAATATTATTATGAAATGGTGCGGACACCGACGTTGAGTACGGTTCCCTGGGTATCGTTGAAATACAAAAAGTTGAATGAAATCGAAGCGTTGAAATATTTTGTGTATGCAAAATGATTAGTAACCAAGAATGTGGCTGTGTATGGAACATGTGATACAAAACAGCATTCATTGTTGCATATCACTAATGCCGAGTACAACTGACAAAGCAGAGAAACCAAAATCGAAGACAAGAGACACGACAGACAACATCTAAGAACAATAATTGAAAGAGAAAAATCAAAAAGGGACCTGCTCCCTCCTTTCAGTATATTTAAATTAAAGTAGACACCCATAAAGGTAGACGACATCATCCGGTAGAGATGTCGTGATGCCCCCATTCATCTCGGTGTAAGGAGTAAAAGACTGAAAGGAAGGAACAGAGAAACCATCGGGGACCCCAAAAAAAAACAAAGAGAAAAGACATTTGACAACAAAGTATCAAAGAGCAGAAAAATGTCCCCCATACCCAATTCAAGTTGGTTTCGTTGAGATAACCGTTACGCCATTGATGCCTTTTTTACCGTGGAAAAAATAGGACAATGATATCATCTAATCATAAGCGTGAGACAAGAGGCACTGTTGAATGTGAGCCTCGATGAGTAAATAAAACAAGTTAGAATGTAAAATGAAATGAAGAAGATGAAGCGGTGTGCTGTACCCTCCAATAGATGCAACAGAAAACAAAACAAAAGCTGAAAACCCAAATATTTTTTAGGTGGTCCTCATTAGACTACTCAGACAATAGCTGGTGTCGTCATCTCAGGTTCTACGTGGTTGATAAACCGCTTAGAATTTGAGGGCCTTGGGTTTCTCCCAAGAGAAGTTCTGGTTGGTACCAAAGTGACCGTTCTTGGCGGTTTGGAGGTAAATGGGCTTGGCAAGGTCAAGCTCCTTGACAATGACACCGGGACGGAGGTCGAAGTTGTCACGGATGATCTTGACAAGCTCGTCGGAGGTCTTGGTTGAAGTGCCGTAGGTCTCAACGTAGATGGACAGGGGCTCAGCAACACCAATGGCGTAAGAAAGCTGGACAAGGGCACGGCGGGCGAGACCAGCGGCAACCAGGGACTTGGCGATCCAGCGGCCGACGTAGGCGGCAGAACGGTCGACCTTGGAGAAGTCTTTACCGGAGAAGGCACCACCACCATGAGCACCCCAACCACCGTAGGTGTCAACAATGATCTTACGGCCAGTCAGACCGGCGTCACCCTGGGGACCACCGATGACGAAGCGACCAGAAGGCTGGATCTATGGGCTTGTTAGCAATTCTGTAGCAAAAAAAAAAAACAAAATAATGACTAGCGGATGAACCTACGTGATAGATGGTCTTGTCATCAAGGTACTTGGCAGGGATGACAACCTTGATGATCTTCTCAAGAATCTCCTTGCGGAGGTCTTCAGTGGTGATGTCGTCGGAGTGCTGGGCAGAGACGACGACCGTGTCGACACGCTGGGGAACAACGGCACCATTGTCGTGCTTGTACTCAATGGTAACTTGGGTCTTGGTGTCAGGGCGGAGCCAAGGCAGAGAACCGTCACGGCGGGCAGCGGACATGGCAGCGTTCAACTTGTGGGCGAGCTGAAGAGTGAGAGGGAAAAGCTCAGGAGTCTCGTCGGTAGCGTAACCGAACATGATACCCTGATCACCAGCACCAAGAGCTTCAAGGGCTTGCTCGTAGTGAAGACCCTGGGCGATATCAGGGGACTGCTGCTCAATGGCGACGAGGAGGTTCAAGGTCTTGTAGTCAAAACCCTTGGAAGAGTCATTGTAACCAATGTCCTTAACAGTCTGGCGGACGACCTTTTGGTAGTCGAGCTTAGCTTTGGTGGTAATCTCACCGAAGACCATGACCATACCAGTCTTGGTGGCAGTCTCGCAAGCAACCTTGGAAAGGGGGTCCTCAGCCAAGCAGGCATCGAGGATAGCATCGGAGATCTGATCAGCGATCTTGTCGGGGTGACCCTCGCCGACAGACTCGGACTGTATGGAAGCTATGTTAGATGCAACGTTGGGTGTATATGGGAAAAGAGTCGGTTAATGTAACAGTCGACAACCGGATTGGGGTCAATTCTTACAGTGAAGAGGAAAGTGCCAGTGTTAGCGGACATTGTGGTTATGTTTTTTGAAGAGACTTTCTTGTTTTGATGACAAAAAAAAAAGGAAGACTCTGTTGTTGATTCAAAAGGCGGTTAGTAGGGGTTTTATACTTGGCAGTTAAAAAAAAAAAGGCGATGGCGGGGTCGGAAGACGTGATGGATGTGACAGGGAAGAGCGGGTAAGCACTTTTCACAGAAATAATACAATGATGATGTACAATGAAGCTACATGAGTCAAGCAAGCCAAGAGGTGTGACTAACCTTTGAAGCGTGAAGGAGAAAGATGGGGGTTTGAAGAAGAAAAAAAAAAGAAGTTGAAATATTTCGTGGGAGGAGAGATGTTATAGATATGACAGCAAGCGAGAGGATGGAACTGACGCTACCGATAATGCAGAAATTGCCGTGGGATTCAAGTCCAGCAACATTTTTTTTCTTCTAAGCCGCTAGCTTGCCAATCAGAGCAATCTGGTATATTTTAGGTGTTATTTAGAGCGCTATGAAGTTTGTGCTCGATGTCGGTTTTGTAGGTGTTCTATGGAAAACAGGTGGCCTTCACGTAGTGTGGATACACCGGATCCGGGAAATTTTAACTATATATGATATTTTCGGGAGATCAACCTCCAAGAACCTATGGATAGCAGTTGTGAAGCCACTACCTGATTTAACTGTAGCTGTCACTGCTACCATACAACATCGACATAACATCGTACAAGGTGCTCTTGCCGCAAAGTATTCCGGTTGCCGAAACTCGTCTGAGCTTGCATGCTCTCCCATACATTTCATGTTGACAGTCGGAATCATATCCATTTTGCATCTACACAATACTTCCCATGATTTTGACGATTTGCAGACTTTCACATGCCAAAACAATCCGTGGTTGCATATCCCTAGTACATGCGCCTATTTATCTTCTCAACAAAAATGATGCAGCTACAAAAATCAGTTGAGGCATTCTGATTATCACATGAAAGAAAAACGCCCCTAGTAATGGTACACAATGGTAGGGAAAAAAATAGATCTTTCAACACTACTCCCCCAGATTTGTTCTCATATTGTCAAAGGTAAGCACGGATACTGACAAAAATTCTTCTTTTGTCACTAAATAATTTTCTAGGGGAACAATAGTATCAATACGCCTCTGTCACATTAAGTACTACCGTATACAAAATCCGATAGCGGGGTACAAAAGTGATGCCACTACAGATGTTTTCTTTTTTTGACTTTGCCGGAGCCCCACTCTCCTTCCACTAGCGTTGTCTGCAATTGCGCCATTGCCAAAATCCGACAAGCTTAGGGGTAGAAAAAAAAAGGTCATCACGTCAGATCCATAATAGATGAATATTTCGTGCTGTATTTCGACCCGAATTGTGCTTGGCGGTGCACAGCGGCCCGTAACTTGGTGCGGCCTCTGTAAAAGCCGGTGGCACCGCCTCGAATTGGACAAACTGTCGTGGTTGGGTGGATGCGGGGCTTGCGTTACAGAGTATCAACCACATTTTCTTTGAGCTTCGGAATCATAAAAGACAAGTTTACCCACTTTTTTCTGTGCAGCCCTGTGATTGGTACTTGAAATCACGATAATGTGGGTTATCCGTCCAAACATTCAATATTCTCCAGTAAGGGTTTTTTGACTACAATTCTCCTGCCCCCAAACGTCATCGGTCATATCCACCTTGTGCCGTCTTTCTAGATGGTGACTGGCATACAGGTACAATACGTAGCTCGACATGTTCGAGTCCTGAAGGCACCGTGCAACATTGCTACTGCTCCCTCGATAGCCACGTGTAGTTAAACATTTGTCAAATGGGTTCCTTTGCATTAGACCGTAGGATATTACTCCATTCAGGGTTTTGTAATTGATCTTTAGATTAGACATTACTGTGAAAATCTCCCGGTTATGAAGAGGTTCTAGTGATTCAACTAACATGGCATTAACAAGTCGGGCAAGCGTTGTCAAACATCGATCCTCATTGTTTTGTGTTAGCAATTGTTTAGATTCACACATTGTGATGTTTGTATCCACATAGTCTTCAAGCCCGGTGATTCACGACTAGTAGTGAAGAATGGATCTGTAAATCTGACTGGGGATATCAGCCATCAACTTGAGCACATGTCTGTCTCGTAAGATTACTCGGAATTTCGCCATTCCTCGGACTTTTGATATTATTTATTGATATTGTTGGCAATTTGGTTGAGTCACTTCATCGTACCTGAAGCATTTAACAAGTTTTTAGATAGACTTGTAGACCCATGACCATCGTCATAGCTCAGGACAGTGAATGGCAATCAGGTCTCAGCTTCATTAGTCTTGTCCCTTTCAACAAGCCAGGTTTGATAGTGTATTTTGTTATCACGTTTGTCCAACAGTAACCAGAGTTGCTTAGACACAAAAGATCGGCGGTTCAAGTCTACCTGCAATCATTTTTGATCATTTATCGGTTATTGGCCCGATGACTAATTACGGGCACCTCTTGAATCTCCGGCATTATGCGGCTGTAAGATCTAAGAGATCGATTCTTTGATTCCGAATTATCATTCCATGTTTTTCTATGGCCCATCCCGTCATATTACAGTCATTCTCTTGTGTTTTGCGGTTTTGTTCCTTTTTCTTTAGTGGTCCATCTGCCTCCGATCGTGACGGCTTCCTGACCTTGGGTGTTAGTCTCGTAACATAGTGATAAAAATTTTCAACTGAAATATTAGTTGATAACTAGATATCATGAAATCTTTGATCATCACATACGGCAGTAACTTGGAAAGAACACAAGGTCTTGTCTGCTCCTTTACAGTCAAGATACAAAGTGCCAGACTTGTAGTATTCTGGATGGCTATATGAGAATATCTAATGTTGGATATTGCTTTTATGTCCTTACCCAAGTAAGCCATAGTCATTTTGAAATCAAGTTACGATTTGGGTTGATGTTTGAGAAGTTCTTACTTCAAGAATATTATGGATGTCAGGTTGTGACTGATAGCGTAAGTATATCAGGATATCTGATATTTTATGAGGCCACTTGAGCCGCACCTATCTTCTTCGCAATCTAACAGAGATTAGTTTAATCAGTCCAATCATGTATTTTTGGGCTCAGATAGGCATACTGATGTTCTCTTGATGCTTCTATCATATCACTGCATTGCCAGTCAACTCTCTATGGTGACATCCGTCCCGGTGTGACACAAGTCCCATCCTCACCTATATATATCGATTTTACATCTCTAGAAAACATAATTCAATATTCTTATCCATTGAAACCTCTGATTAGTGCCTGTTACGGTAATCAACTTACCTTTCTTTGGTAGAGCAACCCAATATTATAGTGTACCTGCATGGCAGAGAAACAAAGATATACCATACGAATGGTGAACGACTAACTTTGTCATGAGGTTTATCTGCCCTCCGTATATTGAGCAGGGATTAACATTACACCTACCATGATATATACACCAATCTTTAACTCCGGCAACTCCATGCCTGATTCTTATATATTACAAAGCCATCAGGATCACGATTCACATTTGAACTGCAGTCATGATCCTTTTTTTATATCCCACCCCGTAACCGCCCCCATCTTATCATCCACTATTTCCTCCTTGTAGCGAATCGCAGTAGTCTCCGACCGCCTCGCTACATGTTGTGACACTATTGGCAAAGGGGCACGCAAGCGGGAAGGTGTCCCGATAAATTTGTGGACTAATTAATAGAGCATTTGTGTAACCTGATAGTCACACAATATTCATGCGGATGATGGAATTAGATGTGTCTCTCTTATTTCTGTCCTGTGGGATTGATGATTTCAAAAATTTAGTATCTTGTCATTGTTCCAAATGTTGAGTACAATGTTATTGATATCACAGATGCTATGACTTTAATCTCAAGGAATATTTGTATTGAACTAACGCGGTCATATGTTCGATCACAGTATAGAAGCATCTTAGGTTGCTAGTCGTGGCTTGCATCACTTGATAGTAAAAGTATTACGTGAATAGCAAGTTATATGGTACCACTATTGTACATTTCGAAAGCCATCATAACATTTTCCACCACTTGCAGGAACACCATAACAGATAGCAACACATATGGAAGTTAGTGTGTTCATTAAAAAATCAATCCCTAATCTTGGAAACCAATGTTGGGTAGGTATTGAGATAAGTATCGATGTATGTCAGCTCCGGTAATGGGATACCAGCATGTCTATAAGCCAGAAAGTTTATGTCCTTGATCCCCCCTAAAGAAATTACAAAAAAATTACATCCTGTAGGTTCGACATAATAAAATTTTCAGAATGGCTTTAGGGTTATTGGGACAAGGAGAGGCTTATAGTAAAAACCATTAAACAGACCAAACAATGCCTTTCAGGTCATCAAGACGATGATTTACAGTAATAAATAATAGGAATATATATAGCCATGTAGCTCAACAAAAAAAAGTGGTTACCTCAGCTTTTAAAGTGTCATCAGGAATGGTGATTCTGTCTATTGGAGTCCAAAAGCAGGCTGCAAGTGATACCACAATCCCTAACTTGACAATGTACATAAGCATGCTGCCTATTCATCCCTCTGGGAGGATTAGCATTGAACATATTAGGCCCCAATATATAATAGCAATGCCAGGCGCTAAATTCTCGACTGATCAGAGTTTTGGTAGACCAACATAGATATGAGAAAAAGTAACCATGACTCCTCAATTGATGAAATATGGAACATGAGAAAAAAAAACAAATCCGTCTTTGTCTTCCAATAAGGGATGAACCCCCTTTTTTTACTGATGTCAAACTATGGATACATTGAGCCAGATAGTATGCGTTGTGCTGCATGCATTTAGAAGTTCCAATCAATCGGGTAGAGCGTGTTGTGTCCACAGATTCTTCAGTAGTCTTTGCTACCGGGCGATCGACGCATTGATATAAAAAATTTCGGTGCATGTAGCTGAATACATTGCATATGTAGGTTACTGGAGTTTTGACGAACCATTGTAAAGGGTTAGGGTCTAAATCAGTACCTTATGCAAGGTGTGGGGGAATGTAGAGTGGGATAACGTCAAAGTTAAGTAAATATATGGGCATGTTGTTTGTCTACTTCACGACATCAAAGCTTTGGAACAGTTGACTTAAGTGATGTGGCATTTGATTATGCGGATATATAGAATGGAATACGGACGCAAATATTTACTTGATAGCTGCATTCAGGGATTGCACTACAGCGGGAGTGGGGTTATAAGTTACAAAACTTCCTGTTAAGGATACGAGACTGCGCGGGATATTCTTCGGGACGCGGGAAGCGCAACAGAGCTATGAGAATATATATGAGCATATAGCTTATCCTCTATCTCTCTCGAACCCTCTCATTTTATTTTTTAATTTTCAGTTGTCTACTGAGATTAAATGCAATGGCCTCATTATCTTCAACATTACTGAGACAAAGTGAAAGCTGTAGTCAAAAGCCACTAAGGACATCAAATATCCAAGTTGCTTTTGACTGATCAACGAAAAAAATAATAACACAGGACCAAGAAGTTTACTAAACAGGGCATTCAGATATCTCATCACATGCAGAGAAGAACACGAAAAAATTAACCTGACAAAAGCTTTTTGCTCGAGCGGGTGATTTGGTTAATTTTATATGCTGGGACTGCTTTATAGGTGTTCTCTGTGTAATGTATATAAAAGGAAGTCTATATAAGACGTTGTAGATATCTCTGTAGCTGGGCTTTGCTGTCCAGGCTATGGGCATGATCATAGTTCGGCCCCTGTCATTATGAAACACGTAGACTGAAGTGAAAGACTGTCCAAAGTGACGGGAGCCTTTACTGTGAGTGGATGCAAAGGGAGAGCACTGGAAAGATGTAACTATTTTGGGATAGGAGAAATGGAGAATTGTATAAGAGTCCCAGAAGATGGTGGCTGCTGAATCAGAGAAAAAAAAACCTCCGAAAAAAAACTTATATAGGTATATCTGCAGACTGCCGAAGGTGGGAAATGAAGGGACGGAAGCGAGCGTATGTACGGAGACAAATGGGAGAAGGACTGGTGGGATGTGCTATTCATAATAAGACATGTGTGGTCAGAGTGGAAAACCTTAGATCCTATGTATGAGTTCTTGGTTGGTGAATCTTGATACTTTGTTCTGGGTCTAGTGAAAGACATATTCCGAGGGCTGCCTAGACAAGTTAGAAGGTGATAGTTGGTTGGCCAAGAGGTTACGGCATGTACAATAAATTTATAAATTATAGTCAAGATAAATTAAAGATAAACTATATCCAAGATTAAGATGGCATCTAAATAAAATCCTAACGGAGTGCAGTCGTGTGTAATCTGTGACATTGTATTGTGATTTGCTTATTACAAGGCCATATGCATGATGACGAGTCGTCTTGGAACAGACTATATGGAGACGTGGAGGTTGATATCGTTCTTTGACAGTAATCTGGTAATGCAAGGCCTCAGCATGCGAATTCACTAATAAGGAAGTCCGACGCTCAATTTTGCACTGCCGGCCCCGCACCATGACTTTTTAGGGTTGAGATACAGTTCCAAGATAGACTTACTGAAGATGTGCATGGGCTTTACCATGTTGAGGATAATACAGGGGCAACAGATGCCTCGATTTGGGGTCTTTGAGGCCGGCCCGTACAACTTTGATGTGTTTCCTCATGTATATATATCTAATATATATTTTTGAAGGATTGTATGTAGAGAAGTATACAGATAAAAGTCCAATGGCAAAACATACATAATTAAAGTTAGTTCCATGTCAGCATTATAATTATCATCGCATTGATGCGTCACTAGATATCAATATACGGGTTGACAGCATTATATTTCTGTTATAGATTAGAAAAACATTACACTATAGTACCACACAAATAATAGCAACAAACTGAGTGTGAATATGATTTAACACACAGTGCATGTGATATCTCGATTTACCATATACTACCAGAGCCCATGCCATCAGGTCATGGCCAGTTTGGGTTTTCATTCCTCATCACGTTAAATTCTTTTCAGCCCGATCAACTCTCAGTTTTCCCCGCTTAACTGAGCCCGTCGATCACCTACTCTTCTTTGAAGAACCTGATACTAATAAGGCAATCTGACCACGCCACCCACGCATACTCATCACGGGGTCTCTCTGTGAACGAACAGAAACAGGTTTTAGCCGCCAAGTATCTCTGGCGGTGTCACGGCGCTTTGTGTCATTTGGGTGCGTTTCGGGAAATTTTGGCGAATCAGTAGGTCATATATCTATGGAGAAAGAATGAGATTGTCGAGTACTTTGCTTTACAGGCTCAATCCGAGGATGCATGATATCAGACCTAACATATTGACTTCATTCAAGAAGCTTACTCTTTCCAGGCCAATACTCGAGACCTTTTCAAAATCATAGGCGAGACTTGCAAGCGAATCGTCAAGACCACAGACAGTCAAGCCTTTGTATTGGTTGTGTGAAGGCAGGACAGGTCAGTTTGATTGCTCCATCCAAGCGTAAACCGAACTAAACGGCGAGTGAGCCAGATCCGTGTGGATCAACACCCGTGCGCAGTTTTGTGGTGTAGCGGGTACCTGAACATCTGTTGGAGTGGCAGCTGGCTGGGGCACGCTATGAAAACATATACACACCAAGTTTCGAATATCACGAGCGGAGTCTTGATACTTGTCCGTGGTCTTGATGCCAAATATTCGTCCAAAATTTCTACAAATTAGTGTCTGTGACACCATATTAACACCAGCACTATACCTGTCAGGCCTTTTACAGATGGCAAAGGCGCTAAAAAAGGGCTCTAGTCGACAAGCTTCAGGCCCTGGACCCACAATAAACCTAGAAAACGCAAGGAAGCCCTCCCGGCTCAAGATTCTTCCCCAATCAGGAAAAACAAGCCTTCTGTACATAGCCATCATCCTTGGTTCATGTTTTAATTCTGCCATTGTGACCTCCCGACCTCCTGCCTCCAGTCAAGAAAGAGCTTTTACGCCGCCTTTTATTTCTTCCCTGAATTCTAAATCTTCGCTTTGCTCCTCGCAGTCACACATCATCCCGAAACTGAACGGCCATTACATTTGCTGTCTAGCCGCCAGCGAATTCGGCATTTCCGTTAATCGCCGCGTCCACACGCTGCCATCCATGAATGCTGTTGATAATCGACACTATTTTAATCCATCACGCTGACTGGAGGGAAAAGACCGGATACACAAAGACGACATCCATCCAAGACACCACAACCACCACCACTATTACGAGGAAAAAATAAAAAAAAACTCAGCGATAAAGGAAAAAAAAAACCGCCGAATAATTACACCAATTTAGTCAATCAGCCAAGCTCTATTGCCGTTATCTCTCCGTTTTAACAAGCCTATTTGTAGGAGGCGCTACAAGTAATCACTAAATCTAGCAGAAGAACGATACCTGTATAAAACACTTATCCGCCAAAGTCCTCCCCACAAGTGGGGTACTTGGTTCGAGTCATTAATTTTTTTTGTCTCTGTTTGTGTCTATCTGGCTTGTCTCCACGTCAAGCCAAGCCTATCTAGCGTCAGCTTCGCTCGGTTCTTGCCCCATAACACTCACACCATTGGGCCTTTGCTGCTGCCACTCAACCTGTCGAACAGCTCCTTTGTTGGCAACATATTCCGTCTGCCACCGCCACCTGGGAAACAGGCTTTCTTTGAACTGTCTTGACTTCTTGTCTCGTGTGAGCCTGCCGCCTCTGTGTCGCTATAGCTCTCTGCTTTGTGTGCCGTGGTGTGTGTGCAACAAGTAGTGTCGAGATTTTGTTGATACTGCGCTTATTCTCAAAAGTACTTTTGAGAAGAATCAAGCATTCGCCCATTAGCTATTTAGCAGCGCCAATTGCTGCTGTCATTTTTTTGGGGCAATTTTTTCTTTTTTTTTCTCGACAATTTATTATCCTATTTTTTCGTGACGCTCTTTTTTTGTTTGGCAGACTTCCTTCTCTTCTTCCCTTCTCCCTTCTCTTTCTTTTTCTTTTTCCCCGGTCATGGATCCTCAGTCGTCTCCCTCTTCCAACTTGACGACTACTACTGCCGCTTCCGTCTCCGTCTCCTCCCGCCGCCGTCTGACCAAGCGACCGCCCAGCAAGGCTGCTGCAAACAGAGCTTCACACACCCGCTCATCCTCTACAATAGTTGATGTTACCTCCAGTCTCGGATTTGGTTTAGATACTCACTCATTGCACAACAAGCTTAGCTCGCAAAGTCTCAAGCGCGCACCTTCAGCCCCCGGCACTCGTCGTTCGGCTTATAGTAACGCTTCCAACGCGTCTTCCCAGACTCATCTGCACTTGTCACCTACTTTATCCCCAGGCTTTGCTTCATCGGGTCCACAACCAGCCATCAGCATCGCATTTTCCTTCCAGAACCGTGAACGTTCGGAGAATTCTTCTATCGCTTCGCCCAGTGTCTCCGATCGTGAGCATTCAGCGTCGTCCTCTGCAGTACTGTACTCAGGAGATTACCCCGCATCGGCAACCCACAATAATAATAATACTCGTAGCCCAGACGAGTCCCTGATCGGCTCGCCCTTTGACGGCACTTCTCTTCTCAACCAAATTGACGCCATCCGCTCCCCTTCCTTGCAGTCTCCGCACTCGACCTTTTCTGCCCCGTCGCCGACAACGCCTCTGCAGACCTCATTTGCATCTCGCGCCAACGTTTTAGACGTTCTCCCAGAAGCTACCTCCCCGCCTACCTCACCAGCTATTGGTGACCATTCTCCGTACGAGCAAATAGCTACTACGTCTGTCTCTGCCCCGCCAACCGCAAAAACTACCCCCACCTCAGCCACTACCCCGCAGACTTCTATTTCCATTGAGCTCCCTCCGCACCCTGGCCACAAAGCACGCCAAGCAGCTAAGGATAAAGAACCATCGTCTCTCTCCATCTCCATCGACAAGCTCAGGTCCTCAGCAAAGCAGTCTGCGGCCCCGCTCTTGTCAAGAAGAATGAGTGAAAAGAGATCCGGCGACAGTGCCGCCAGCAAGCGTTATTCAGGCGATGATGGTAAAAGCAATAACGGCGGCAGACCCACCCTGTCGCGTAGAAGAACAGGTTTCGGTGCTCTTATGAGCGGCCTGGTTACCAATAATAAGAAGCCACAGATTTCAGCGCCCGAAAATCCCATGCATATTACACACGTCGGATATGATAGTAACACCGGCCAGTTTACCGTAAGCTCGCTTTTTCTGCACCGCCGTGTCCAGATTTCCCCACATCTTTCTCAACTTGTTCTGCTATGGTTCTGTGCGCAGTGCCGTCTGTATATGCGCGCCTCAGCGTTACGTCACTTCATCACAGGATCCAAGATATGCCTCTACTATATCCGCCACCACGCTTAATCTCAGTATCACTTGCAGTATTTTACATGTCTAACGTCAAATTCTATAACATCTAGGGTCTTCCCAAGGAATGGCAGCGTCTCATCAACGAGAGTGGTATTTCAGAGAAGGAGCGCCAAGCTCACCCTCAAACCATGGTCGATATCCTTAACTTCTACAAGGAAAGCACTGAGAGACCCGCCGAAGATAAGTCTTTGGAGAAGTTCCACCATGTCGCGCCACAGTATGTTCCCGAGGTTCAGTCACCAGGCCCCATGTCGCCGCAGCAATCTCTCCAACAAATAATGGGTATGTTACAACCAAAATCACCATCCTCCTCCAGTCCACCTATAAGCCCAAGGTTTCCAACTGTCAATTATGAAGGAAGTTTCGAGAATCCCCGATCACCCCCTCCCGTGCCAACCCCCGGAGCTGCGCCGGGAGGGCCTCGTACGATGCCGCCGTCAGCGCCCAAGAATTTCAATCCTAACCTGGTCCCGTCACGACCGGCTCCAAAGCCGCCATCTGCCTCCGCCAATGGACAGTCCCGATCGCAATTCCAGACTAAGGATTCCGCAATCGCTATGTCTCCACAGTCCGATTCACCGCCGTTTGTCCCCGCCAAGGATACCCCCACCAACTACGGTTCTTCGCCCTCGATGCTTCCCGAGGAGCATCGCTCTCGATCAAACTCACGCGCCCAACCAATTTCCGGATACCCAGTTCAACAACAACATGCACCGAGCTCCACTCAAGCTTCGCAACAGACACTTTTGCAGATGCAGCAGGAACACTTGGCAAAGGCCCAAGCCGCCATGTCTGGCAATCTAAGTCGTGCTTCAAGCAAGAGAACTCCGCCCTCACTTTCACATCAGCAGTCCTATAAACAACCCCAAAGACCGGGGATGCCTATCAAAAGCCCCTCATACCAAGGCTCGCAGTCGGCTGCCGCGTATCAGTATCAACAGCAACAAGCCGCTCTTCAGATGCAACAACAGCAACAGATGGCGCTTCATCAGCAACAACAGAGAGCCCTGGAGAAGCAGATGCAACAGCAACAGCAACAAATAGTTGCTGGCCATGGCCAGGTTCCTAGTTCTCGGCCTCGCCATCGGCAACGACCCAGTAACGGTGCTGAAGTCCTTGCTAAGCTTAAGCAGATCTGCTCTGAAGGCGATCCTAGACAAGTGTACCGCAATTTCAACAAAATTGGACAGGGTGCCTCAGGTGGTGTCTACACTGGTTATGAGCAAGATTCCAACCGTTTGGTTGCTATCAAGCAGATGAACTTGGAGCAACAACCAAAGAAGGACCTCATCATCAACGAAATCGTTGTCATGAAGGGAAGCTCTCATCCCAACATTGTCAACTTCATTGACAGTTACTTGTGTGCTGGTGAGCTCTGGGTCGTCATGGAGTATATGGAGGGCGGTAGCTTGACTGATGTCGTCACATTCCATATCATGGGCGAGTCTTTGATTGCTGCTGTGTGCCGTGAGACCCTCCAAGGTCTGCAGCATCTTCACAGCAAGGGTGTCATTCACCGTGATATTAAGTCAGACAACATTCTGCTGTCTATGGATGGCAATATCAAACTGAGTAAGTGATAACATGAATTCTGGATATTCACAATTCATTATATTAACCGAGCCATAGCCGATTTCGGATTCTGTGCTACAATCGATAGCAACCAGAATAAGCGCACCACCATGGTTGGTACTCCGTACTGGATGGCGCCTGAAGTCGTTACTCGCAAGGAGTACGGCTTCAAGGTTGATATCTGGTCACTCGGTATCATGGCAATCGAGATGATTGAGGGTGAGCCGCCATATTTGACAGAGTCACCACTGCGTGCTCTGTGGCTCATCGCGACCAACGGTACTCCCAAGATTAAGAATGAGGCCCAGTTGAAGCCCGAATTTCGGGATTTCCTATACTCTGCGCTCAAGGTTGATCCTAATGAACGTTTGGACGCTACTCAACTTCTCAACGTAAGTCAGGCTCATAATCGTATTATTTGAGTTCAAGCTAACAACAGACAGCATCCATTCATGAAAATGTGCGCACCACTGAGACATCTTTCCCCGCTGGTCAAATCAGCTCGTGAAGCCCGCGCGGCCGAGAAGACCCGAAAAGCCGGTGCCTAGGTTCTGTTGTCTCTGCGTGGTTCGTCTGTTTTTCTGGTTTTACTTTCGACGATGTCTCTGTTTTTGTTAAGGATACCCCGGTGTACTCGTTATTCCCCAGTATGGTCTTGGTTTCTTATCATTGTGTGGTTCCCGTGGTTTTTCTTGGGCGTCTCTCGTCGTTTAACCTTTGTATTTCATTATTTTGTTGTAACGTGGACAACTAGTCCTATACGGAATTGTCTTGCCTTTTTTTGCATCCATGTTCCGACGGCCGACGAATCGATAAAGTTTTGTTTTCTCAACATACCCCGATATCCTAATATGCAATATGTATGTTTGATGAGTGTCGACAATCTTGATAGTCTTTGTTGATATTAGAATTGTGATACTTGTGAAAGTTGGTATTTACAAATTCGGATATCATTCGAAATCCAGGCCGTAGGTTCTTATCATAACGCTACGCTTATGCTTCCCAGATACAAAAAAACCATTAAATCTTGTTTTAGACTTCAGTACCTGGGAAAGCTCCACTCTTCGACAACACAACGATGCCTCTTTCTCTAGCAATATACCCCTTCATGAGATTCTATAAGATGTTAGCAATGGGACCTTCGATTTTTAAACAGCACTCCGTATCCTGTAACGTACCTTGTAAATCATGTTTGCCAACATACATTCCACCTCATCCGCGTCCACTTTTTTCCCACTCGACATGCTAACCGCCACCTCAAACTCTACCACCGGCACTCTCGTCCTGCGAATCGGTGCCTCCCCATCCTTGGTAGGATCAAAGCCACCCGCAATGAAGACCTTGCGCAGCAAGTTTCTCAAAACAATGTCCCGGACACGTTCTAAGGTGAGGTAGATGCGGCGGCGGATGAACTCGTCTTCACCGGCGGTAAGCGCGGCGTCGAAGGCGGCGAGGTCGCCGCGTTTGATGGCGGTGGAGAGGGGGGTGAAGAGGTGATGGAGGGTGGGAAATGGGGCAAGGAGGGTGGCGGTGGGGAGAGTGTGGGTTGTTAGGAGATGGCAAGGGATGAGGTAGGTGAGGATTTTTCTAGGTGAGGGGACCGATTAGTATGGTTGGATAGATCGATATGGTGGAGTATGTACATACTCTTTGTTTGCCATAGCATCCTTGTGGCAGAGTTGCCAGGCTTCGGTTAGATGCTTTTCGGCATCTAGGTAGTTTTCTTCAAGGAAGGACAAGATGCCTTCATAGTATTTGAATGTCACTCTTTGCGCGGCAGGGAACTGCTCCAGCGATGGCATATCGCCCTGGTACGCAGAAAGAGCTTTCAAGATGGTGCGGCTCAGTGCCGCCGAATTCAACTTGAAGTACGTCTTGAATAGCAAGTTTACAATGTAGTACAATGCCCACTTTCGCGACTCTTCCACTGGGGCCCGATCACTCAAACATAAAGTAAAGATTCGTTTCAATTGTTGTTCCGCATCTCTCAGTGTCTGATTCATCTCCAGCTCAGGATCAAAGTCATCACCCAGCACCATGGCATTCGGGTCCGCCCCACCTCCGGACGCTGACGAAGCCACGTTTCTCTCGGCATCAGCCCGGATAGCTATCGTTCTCAGATGCGCACCAGTTGTGTAGAGAATGGGATACGTCCAGTATTCAAAGCCGTGGTTTGTGTAACCTCTGCAGATGTTGGAGAGGAGCTCGCGCGCAGACTCGTAGGCCGACTGCCAGATGGGGCGGGAGGGGTTTGCGGGAGAGCCATTGCCATCGACCAAGGCAATGATGAGTCCGCAGAGGCGCCAAAAGGACGAAATGACTTCACACCAGCTGGAGACTTCGTTGGAGGTAAATTTGGTTAGACCCTTGAATTTGAGGATGGCGTTCTTGACGTCACGCTTTAGATGTGCGGCATTAGTGGAGTTGTAGAAAGCGCGGAGACCATTGGGTCCTTCTATGGGGGCGAATGGGTTTAAAGTAGCGGCAACGCCAGTCCCATTTGATTGTGAATAAGCTTGGGAGAATTCGCGGATTAGGGCATCCATTGTCAATTACTAGGGCGATGACGGTGTAGGAACCAAGCGGGGTACAAGGCAATACTTCGACAACAAAGGCTTATGGGATATGTTAAAGAAAACTAATGTAACCCAACAAGAACTATATGAGAACAATGGAATTCAAGACAAACGAACTACAGATTCAAAGAATGTTGGATGGAACTGGCGTTGATGTCACCGGCGAAGCGGGTCGTACAAATCCATCAAACCTACGGTGCCTGATTGAGTGTTCCTGGGGGAAACTTTGCGCTAAGCTTCTGATTGGCTGGAGCTGCATTGTTCCTTTTAACGCCACATATCAGGGATCATGAGATTATATTGGGAATCTAGCGCCATAATATGTGGCTGATAATGATGTGGAGTCTAGATGCGGGGCATTTTTCTGTGGAGAAATGTGGCGCCGCACAAAATTCTAGGTTCGAAAACCCTCAAAAATATTCCTGCACGGCTGCGAGTTCGATACGGTTTTCCGAAATTTGTGTGGAGACAGGGAATCTTATGTTGAATCTTCGACACATCTACGCCAAAAAAAAATCGGAAAAAGTAAGTTGATACTCTGTTGCTCTTTTTGTTATTTGTCCTTTAGCTGTACTAACATATCATTCAAGATGGGTAAGAAAACACCAGCTACAACCATGCATTCAACGTTTAGAGTTACGGCAAGATATGATGATGCGATATGACACTGGTATTGGAGATGGAATTGGGACGAAACCTTGAACATACCGGACATGCATGTGTCCGAATTTGGGTGTCCGTTACTTGTTATCACCTTTCCACACAAATCTCTACAAGTCTCAAGAGCTCGACCTTCCACAACCATCTGGGACATACTATAATCAAGCTTTCCCTCGCAACTCGCGCACCAAATCATGGATCAGTCTGTCTGGGTATATATTGAGATCCCGGACTAATCTGCATATCATATCAACATATCATTCGTTCCAGACACTCGTTGGTGACGGTTGTGATCCACTCGAATGTCGACTAACATGATTATCTTCCGATAGCCCGCCTCAGAGAGTACGAAGTCATTGGTCGCCACCTGCCCACCGAGGCTAACCCCTCGCCAGCTCTGTATCGCATGACCATCTTCGCCCCCAACACCATCGTTGCGAAGTCCCGGTACTGGTACTTCCTTCGCGGACTGAAGAAGGTCAAGAAGGCCACTGGTGAGATCGTCAGCGTCAAGGAGGTGAGACAATCCGTTTGTCCCGGGCCTAGAGTCTGCGCTCAAGCAGTTGTTAGTCCAGTGATGACCCCTGTGGGGTACGTGCTGGCTATTGCTTGAAGCGTTGGGCGCAATATCTAGGCCCCGTATCATCCTCCAAGTATGCTAACTAACCACCCTTCCCCTATGTCAGATCTCCGAGAAGCACCCTGAGAAGGTCAAGAACTTCGGTATCTGGATCCGCTACGACTCTCGCTCCGGTACTCACAACATGTACAAGGAGTACCGTGAGCTTTCCAGAACCGCTGCCGTCGAGTCTCTGTACTCTGACATGGCTGCCCGCCACCGTGCTCGTTTCCGGTCCATCCACGTAAGTTGACTCCATTTAATGTTGTCTAGTGGTTATGCAGATGTTGATAAGCCTTTCTTTACAGATCCTGAAGGTTATAGAGCTTGAGAAGACCGACGACGTCAAGCGTCCCTACATCAAGCAGCTCCTTGCCAAGGACCTCTCCTTCCCCTTGCCCCACCGTGCTGCCAAACTCGGTGCCAAGAAGACCTTCTCTGCCAAGAGACCTACCACTTTTGCTTAAAGGTGTCGGTACTTTTTGTTGGTCGGAGTTGGTTTGTGGTGTGCAGTGTGCGATTTATAAATGTATCATGCATTTCGCTCCATAGGCAAGGACAATTAAAAAAAGAGCTGAATCCAAAACAAATATAGCAAATCCATGCGTTACGACCCATTTGAAATCCAGTATGTTGTAAATATTGTGATCTGTTATGTAACTTATTTACACGTGAGACGAGAGAATTTAATGACTTGTAAGCTTGTATAATTTTTCCACTGCTCTTATTGATTTATATGGAGGCCACTTAAATAGAAGGGTCTCTTGTTATTGGTCCCACTAAAATCTCTGTGATCATCCTAATATAGAAGGTCGTTACTGATGATGATCAGATCGGGCGAAGTCGATGTTTTACCAGGATCGTCATGTTGAGTCACTCGGCAATCTTACGTTGGGATCTAAAATGGTAAGGATAGTGAGAATTAGGCAAGTTTTGTATACGTCGCCATTATAATAGACACATGACGAATCAAGTCTTCCAGAATCGCATTTATCACCAAGATCATCGAGTGTATTTAACATTATAGCCATTGATAGTTCTTCATTATGCACATGGTTACCATCAAAACTACTCTTCCAAAGAGACCTTATCCTCCTCCCGCAGCTCGCGGTAACATTGAAACTGCCCGTCTCATACTTACGCCTTCGCTCCAACAACATGAAATTGAGATTCACTCTCTCCGTTCCCAAGAAGAAGTAATGGCCTGGTCTGCTGCCGGTGTGGTTGACGTCGACCTTGAAGCCACTCGCAAATCCATGTCCGCCTGGTTGTCGCCTCACGACACCGAGACCTGGAACTGGGTTATCTTTGTCAAGGAAACGGGCTCATTTGTCGGGACTGTGGGGAATTATCGGAGGGTTGGCAGTCAAGGGTGGCCGGAGTTGGGGTACATGTTGAAGAAGGAGCACTGGGGAAAAGGGTATGCCACTGAGATACTGAAATTATTGCTGCCGACTTGGTGGGCGTTGGAAAGAGAGGAAACGGAGATTGAGGTGGAGGAGAGTACGGCAGTCGTTAATGGGATAAGTGGGATAAAGATTGAAGATGGAACTCGGGTTGATGAAGTACTGTCGGCAGTCATCGACATGGAAAATGATCGGAGCGCAAATATACTCAAGAAGTTTGGGTTCCAGCACGTCAGGAGTTGGAATGAAGAAGGCAATGGCAAGATCTATAGCGTTGGGTCTTTTGTGCAACTAGGCAAGAACCAGTAACTACGATATTTCTAAACCAAGTAATTACTCCATTATCTATCCAGATACCAAAGCACAACACGTCATCTCTCTGTAGCATGTTCGTGGTCATTCTTGTCACGTATCATCAACAAATCCCCATCTTGCTTCCTATAATCATTTCGTCATTGGGTCTATAGTACCCGTTTTAACTAACCACATCAGTTATCCTATCTTTATACAGGCTCATTAATTTTTCTCATAATAATGACACACATTACTATGTCCTTCCGCCAGCCGTCACCACCGCATTCCACCGGCTTTCCTCCATCTCGGTGTGAGACTTGGCAGAGTGCCAAACGAAGACTGTCAACAAAATTTGCCTCCCCTTCTTGTGATGGGTTCACCTTTACCGTTATCGTCCCCAACAATCCTTTTGTAACTACTGCTCCTAAACCCCCGATTGCTGCGTTAAACTTCTGGTCCAGTCCGGAGATGACTATTCCCCCGACCCCGAAGCTTCCGTTTGTCGTGCCCGTGTACAATTCCCCCGTTCGTTCAGCATTGATGACTGAACATCCTGCGACAATAATTCCAGACCCATCGGTGCTCTCTGCTTCAGTAAAGAAGGATAATTCTCATCAACACATTTGTTTCCTCTGCCGTTTACCACAGTTTGTTCTTGAGCGCATCTGCGATCAACTCTTAGTGGACATTCCATCATACCGCAAAGGCTTGCTCAGAAACTGGTCGGAGCCCGTCCATCCTTCTCATTGGTCTGATTTGTTGGCCCTTGCATCAACCTGTCGACAGTTTCGTGACAAGATGCTGCCCTGTATCTACATGATCAACCGACAAATAGAGAAGTCATCAGCGCTGCGTTTGAGTGCCAAGAAGAACTCAGAAGCCGGGGTTGCTATCTGTTTATTGCATGGACAGGATCCCTCTCCTACCATTTGGGATGGCATCTCTTAGTTTGGAGCCCCCTCACTTCAAGTCATGCTGTCTGATCAAGATGACTTATCGCCGTTGATGTGGGCTAGTTGGAAGGGGAACCTCAGAAATGTCGAGTTGTTGATTCGTTTTGGGGCAAGACTCAATAACATGGTTTCGCCTTGGAAAATTGTCAATGCCACAAAGAATACGCGACTCCGAACAGGTCTCCAACACATAATGTATGATGACAATGTCTTCTGTGGAGATTTGAGAATTCCGGTAGATACTATCACGGCATTGTATCTAGCCCTAGATTCTGCGCATGAAGACATTGCTATATATCTCATGTCACGAGGTGCTAACAAGATTTTGAACCAAAGAACCAGGGTCCATGCTATCCATAAGGCCAGCAGGATGGGACTTCTCAGAGTCGTGCAGTTCCTTCGTGGGTTTGATCCCTTCCGCTCCATTCAAATGATTGATAATGTTGGAAACACCCCACTTCACTATGCTATGTTCAACCCCGGACCAACAACTCTTGATGTCGTTCACTATCTCCTGAAGCACGGCGCAGATGTCAATGCTGAAAACAACAAAGGACAAACTGCATTGGACACTGGATTGTATGCAATCAACCAAGCCATCACCCGGCATGGGCTCGCCTATCCATTTAGAAACCGGCAAGCCTGGGAGACAGCAATCATTTCCATCGTGGCACGAGGTGGTAGATTCCAAAAGGTGTCAGGCGACGAAGTCAAGGCCATCACCTCGTTGCAGACATGGAGTCAGATTGTAGATGCTTTCGTGATTCCTGCTGCTTCATTGTCGGATATCTTGCTGGTTCCAGATATTGCTATCAAATTCCAGGACGTATCATCGAAGGCGAAAGTGGATGGTCGATATCAACATAAGCTATCATCGCCGAAAGCCAGGACCTGGCTCCTGTCATCAAAGCGAAGACAGCCTGATCGTCGATGCAAGTCAATACGGTCGAGGAATTGGAGGCTGTCATCTGAGCCGAATATGATAAATAACCCTACTTCGGATTATATGCCAATCAAACCTAAAGAGCCCGAAAAATGGCGTCCGAGCAAGAGGTCACGAGTGGTCACCTGAAGTGAAGTTGAAGCAGAAGAGTTTCATTTGTGGTGAGACGTCTTTTTTTTGCATTGTTCCGTCGTGCTTTTTCTGTGATTCGATCAGCTCTATTCTGTACTGTCTTTCTGTGTGAATTCTGTGGGTAATTCTTTTACGTTGACTTTCTTTTTGTCAGTTTTCTGTTTTCCATAGTTGTTATGCTTAGCAAATTGAAGTCGTGATCAACCCCTGCAAGATTTATGACAGTGAGCCTATTCAGGGTATATATTCTAACCCTAGTGATGACCACCCAAGTCTTAGCAACCCGAAGTCTACCATCATGAAGATGAATTAGTAGATCCTCACATATCTTTACTTTTTTCGATTTGAAAACATTTAAAGGAGATACGAGTGCGAAAATCCTTCTCAGATACACCCTTATCTTCATAATGAAGTGTCATACCAAGATATCTGGGTGTATAATAGCCGAATCCAGAAGTCACCACCACTCAAATTTTAGGACACAGCCGATTTCTGTTCACGTTTGGAAGGTACCCAGTATCGAGGACCAGCAGAATTTCTCCCCAGCTCAGCTGATTGGACTTCTTGGAGCATCTCAAATCTCATAGACAACCGTGAACCAAGCATTTCAAACTTGAATAATCAATTGAAGCATGTCAATTTTGAGCTTCATGTTGAGTGAAGATGGAGTTGCGGGGCTTCGAGATTCCATGATATGCTTAAGCAAGTTTTGCGACGAAGTATCATTGGAGGCCACCAAGGATAGAGTAAGTCTCGGGCCTGTAATGATTATGGAACACGACTAACCATTTATCAAGTTCATGATTTCTGCGATCAACTCCACTAAGTCCGCATACTCTTGCTTCTCCTTCAATACCACCCGCTTCTTCTCAAAATACAAGTTCACCGGGATTCCCAAAAGACAAAGTGAAAAGTTCTACTGCAAGCTTTACTCCCGCGTTCTCATTTCCATCTTCCGGGGTCGCTCCGCAGGCAGTGGGAACTCGGATGGCAAAGACGGCCCCATTGAGCGACCAGCCACCATTGACCACTGTTCCGTCACAATTGAAGATGGCCCTATGATCAAGAGCCGCCTCATTGTTAGTATGGTGTTCCGGAATGGCTGCACAGCGACCCATAGGTTGATGTTTGAAAGTGCTGTTCCCATCCATGCCCGTTTCAATATTGCAGAAGCCCATCACCGTTGGGCTATCTCCAGTCGGATATTACGGCAAATCATGGAGCACTTTGGCCCTGGAGTTGAACTTCTGGATATCAACTCTGACGGTGAACACATCAACTTCAACTGTTACACCGAAAAGGCCCTCAACGCCGACGAAGTTCTTAAAAAGCCCTTGCAAACCAGCATCGCCGTCGACCTCGATGAATTCCTCGATCTCGAAGTTGAAACAGATCTCCACGTCATTGTTAGTGTTCGCGACTTCCGCGCTATCGTTCAGCACGCCGGCCTGCTTGGCGTTGACCTTCGTGCCCGCTATTCCGCCCCCGAACGGCCTATACGATTCACCTACGAAGGCGACGCTATCACTTGTGAGTTCCTCCTTATGACTGTTGGTGAACGTGGCGCTCCGGGGGCAAATGTCTCGCGGAAGAAGAAGGACCAGCCAGTGCCGCCGCAGTTGTCGGCGCAGTCTTCTAGTGTGCAGCAGCGGGGGACTCCGGCGACGACGAACCCGCAGGTCACCGTTAGGAACGGACAGTGGCCGAGTGTGATTTTACCGTCGGCGGGAGTCGTCCCTATGCCGCCACCGGCTGTTCCGGTGGGTGGAAGTATTGGGGTGGGTGGTAGATCGGTTAGCGGTGGGGCAAGTGGACGGAGCCAAGGCTTTTTTGACATTCGGCCGCAAATGAGTCAGACACCTTTGCCTCGGGCAAGTTTTGCAGCGCAAGAAGATGGGCTTTTTGTGGCAGATGATGGGTGGGAGCCAGTGAGATTAGAGGAGGAAGAGGCAGAACGGGATGAACTTGGGGGGACGTTGGGATGGGATGCGACTGGAGAGCAGTCTGGGGTAGCCAGGGGCGAGAATGATGGGCATGCTGACAATAGGGCGGGACCGACCGGCGAGGATGATTACTCAGCGGCTGCGTTCGAGCCAACGCAAAGATTAGCGGATGTGGAGAAATTGGGGTTATTCTACGGACTACAGTAATGATCATGACGTCAAAAGATTACAGTTAATACAGACTACGGTGAAACCGGAATAATATTTATCCATGAAGTAGCACATCCGGCAGCAACAGATGCGACTTTAAGATTGGGTGGGATGTTCTTGTGAGAGGCAATGACATTGTAAACGCCTTTGATGTCACCCTGATTATCTACTCCGGGGCCACAGTTCCCGTGTTCTCCCCAGCCCCAGGAAATAACGTCTCCGGTATCTTTGGTAAGGCAGACAGTATGTTCACTACCGACGGCAATCTTTGCAATCGGAGGCAACTCAGATGGGGGTAATTGACCGTGGTCGTTACGCCCCCAAGCAGTCAACTTGCCGTCAGCGTGTAAAGCAACAACATTACCCCATCCAGCCCTGATATCTATACACTCCGGAATACTCGCGGGAGCTTGAGACTTGATATCCCACTTGTCACCACCAAGGACTAAGACTTGCTCTTGTGATCCAATAAGGACCGTGAACTCTTTGCCAGTGACGGCCCGACGAGCAAGGAAGCCGGGAGGAAGTGATATTTCGCGAGGAGCTTTGACGATGCCTTTTACTGGATCACCGAGTTGTCCTTTGCGCCCATTGCCCCAGCCAAAAACCCTGCCACCATCGAGAACAACTACTACGTGAGTCATACTAGCCGTGATATCAACGACCTTGGTACCAACGGGGGGGAAATCGGGTATTCTGATTGCAGAGGAAGACTTCATGATTTCAACCGGAAGACCTCCGAGACCGAGTTCCCCTTTGCTTCCGGAGCCAAATGTATAGACCCGCCGCGAGTCCATGACAACAACCGAAGCATCCCACGTAGCAGCAATGTGGCTGGGAATACCCGCACCGGCCTGTTTCTCTTCAGCCGGCACTCTGTCAGCCGGGAAGAGCATCACGGGACGAAAGTTGGGCACGGCATCTGCCGGAGAATTCAACCCACAGGCACCAGATGTGGTGAGTCCAGCACAATAGGGACGCGGGGAATCATGGGGACCAGCTATAACCAAGGTATGATTGCCACCTGAAGCTGTAGCATGGAAATGAAGTAGATCGGGTGGAGAAGCAAACAGAGAAGGCTGGGGAACGGAGATATCTTCCCGATGACCAACTCCCAGTTGACCGTTACCATTTGAGCCCAGGGCGTAGAGAGCCATGGGAAGAGACTTAATTTTTGTTCCTGCAGAGAGGATACTATGGGTGAGGATTGAAGATAATTATGGAGTTGCAGTGTTAACCACAACCAGCCTCGTGTATTATTTTAAGACTTTGTACTCATTACTTTTTTTCAGTCAGTTGCCAGGGCACCCCACCTGGCACCAACTGCAGTTGTCCCCACATTCAAGACTTGCGTAATCATCATACACGCGACAAGCCCCACTTCTAGCCATCATCGGACTCAAAAAATTCAGAACATTTTCGACTCCTAGATTAGTATAAAAAGCGCTTACGCCCTCATTGTTGTTTCTAACTTATTTTCTCCTTTCTTTATATCTCCGTCTCAGAGATTTTTCGCGATTAGTTATCTATTCAAAAATGGCTAGCGAGGCGGAGATGCAAGCGGCCGGCTTTACGGTCGGTCTCATTGGTATGGGCGATATGGGCAAGATGTATGCTCAACGCCTTTCTGCTGCGGGTTGGAGGTGAGTGACTTCTCCACGCCACTGGGGAATAGATCTTTGTCGATTACTGCGCCCGCAGTCAAAAGATAATTGGTAAGGTTTGCAGCCTCTGCACATAATTTTCCTCGCAATGATGACTAGAGCGCATTTGGCTCGAGCATTGTCTGTTGCCACGTCTGGTAACCATTCTGGCCCCGACATTGGTGCGGGCTCTCAATGATGTCAACGCTAGCTACCTTAACAAACTACTGTCTGATGCGAAAACTCCCCATCCCCTTCCTCCTATTTCTAAAATATCCTATCGAAGGCATATCTTGCTAACATACCTTAAAGACTTCTAGGCTTCACTTCTATCTGACCGGACACTTGATTGACATTGGAACTGTGTGACACTCTGCGTAGAATTCTGGCGTGTGATAGAGTGGAAAAGTACGAAAGCCTCAAAGAGGAGTTTGCTGGAACTGTACGGTGTTCACCATCCCTTGCGGCCCCAACTCCCTCATTCCTAGTATCTTTAAATGTTTTGTGACTTGTGGTGATGCTTGTCTTGGAGTTGTATCATGTTTTGCTATGCCCTTGCACGACCAGAACCACTAGACACATTGTGACTTGCTTGTTTTCTATGTATCCATTGTATGAACCGTTCCCTATCTGTGCTACTGAACATTCGCTGAGACTGGCCTTTTCGTCCTATAGACGATAGAGATTTGCCGTAACGGACACCTGGTCTCCCGTGCCAGCGACTACATCATCTACAGCGTTGAAGCCGCACACATTGGTGCCGTCATCGCCCAGTATGGCCCGTCAACTAAACTCGGCGCTATCGTGGGTGGTCAAACGTCATGCAAGGACCCTGAAGTCCAGGCCTTTGAAGCCTCATTGCCAGCTGATGTCGACATCGTCTCGTGCCACAGTCTCCACGGACCCAAGGTCAACCCCCACGGGATGCCTCTTGTTCTCATTCAACATCGCGCGTCTGATCTTTCTCTGAAAAAGGTCGAGACTATCTTGAGTTGTCTCAAGTCCAAGATTGTCTACCTTACGGCCAAGGAACATGATCGTATCACTGCTGATACCCAGGCTGTCACGCATGTGGCCTTCCTCAGCATGGGCAAAGCGTGGCATGCTGAGCGGGAGTTCCCTTGGGTTTCGGCCCGCTATGTCGGTGGTATTGAGAACGTGAAGATCAACATCATGCTTCGTATCTACAGTGCCAAATGGCATGTATACGCTGGGCTTGCTATCCTGAACCCAGAGGCCCGGAAGCAAATTACACAGTATGCCTCGTCTGTGACGGATCTCTACAAGCTCATGGTCGTTGGAGACCGTGACGCTCTGCGTAAGAGAGTTTTTGCAGCTAAGGATAAAGTCTTTGGTCCCGCCGATGCCCCAAAGTGGTCACGCAAACCCATGCTTCGCAGTGAATTGTTGGAAAAGTTCACTCTTCGTGCTCCTCCGCCTTCACCGTCTGCCGGCGCTATCACTGAAGAGGCTCCGCGGCCCAACAATCACCTGTCGTTGCTGGCAATGGTGGACTGCTGGGCACAACTGGGAATTGTTCCGTACGACCACATCCTTTGCAGTACGCCGCTGTTCCGTATTTGGCTGGGTGTTGTCGAGTATCTGTTTTGCTCGGAAGAATTTCTGGAGAATGCGATCACCACGGCGGTTGACGATCACACGTACCGGTCGGATGATTTAGAGTTCACATTTGCAGCGAGAGGATGGGCTGAGTGTGTAAATCTAGGACACTTTGATATGTGGAGAGAGAGGTTTGTCAGTACGCAGAAGTTCTTTGAACTGAGATTTCAAGAAGCGACGGCAGTGGGGAATCGGATGATGAAGGACATTGTTAATGATGATTGAGAGGCTAAAATGACGACCGAAAAATCATACATATGCTTTTCTTCTACTGCATCCTGACATGCCAGAACCATCATAATCATCATGGCATCAGGTGAGCTGAGGCATAAAGTGATTTCTTGGAACTGGTCATTCCAGTCAAATTCTTCACTCGACACAAATTATGGATATTTTGCTGATCATATATTATGTTAGCAACGAGGAGAAAAGTGGCTGGGTTGCATTTGTATGGGACTAAGTGCCTGGTGTATGTGTTATTGCAATGGCCTTTATTCAATGCTTTTAATAAAGTGGACATTGATTCCAGCCCTTAGGTTAATCTGTATTTCTATGTGTCTCTTTCCTATCTCAGGCCAGCACTACTCAAGCAAGAAAGTAATCCTGCTGACATGGCGTGTGTTCCTTCCCTAAATGGTATTCTGTTATGAAAAGCTGTATGTTTTTTCTATGTTACGAAATGCTTTCTTCTACAGCATATTCATCACACGAATCCTCACTATTACTCCATGGCTATATCACGTGATTTATTTACCATTGAAATATACTAAGTCAGTGAATGTCTTGGCCTCACATAACATCTCCGGAAATGGGTGATGGAATGATCATCAGTATAGTCTACATTTTCCTTTTTGTTTTCTTTCATTTTCAGTCAAGTCTATTGTGGATAATAGCGATAAACTCATTCTCAATATTAGTTGATTAAAATTAAGAAACATGTCCTTCGTGTGTAACAAATGCAACTAAAACAACAAACTCCCAAACTCTGGAAACAGACCAACCAGAACGCCAACCACTCAAATTCCCAGAACCAGACCAGACGCCAAAACCCAAACCGACCGGAACATCCAACATCTAACATCCAATTACCATTAATTAGCTCAACCGAAACGCCGCCTGCCTAACTCCTTGAAAGCAAATCAGCCAGGACGTCGCATACCCAAATTCAAAAATCAGACGGGCCCACCCAGATTCAGCCCAGCTGAAACGCTCAACGCCGCCTTTTCTGCAGCTCCGTGCCGTATTCCGGAATAACTGGATGTCCTTTGTATTTCATCCAGTGATTATCTCCATGCTGTTATCTAGGGATACTACAACCCATTAATACCAATGAAAAAGAAAAAAAAGCCTAAACGCCGACGCTGACTCCAACACGCACAGTCATGAAAGATGACAAAACCGACCTGTCTACCCGCCATTTCGGTGTACAGTTACCAGAGTTCCTTCTACCGAGCCAGGTTACCAGCACCCGCCCCAGCTAATCTCTCCAGAATATGACATGTGGTAAGACATCATTGCTGAGGTGGATGGTTAAGTCAAGATACTTGTGGAATGAACAAGTTGTTGCGTAAAATCACACCGACACACAAAGGTACAAACCTGTGATACTACTGACAAGACAGACTGTCCACCCTGAGTGGATGTGAGGTGCAGTTGTCCACATCACTACCACCTCCGCTCTACTCAGAATTGTGATGGAATGTCTGAAGGGGCCGATTTTCAGGAACATCTTGCAAGGCACTCGAGCTTTGTAATGACGAAGTCCGTCTCTGTTGTGGCCTCGATATAGCTTATTATCTGTCACAGCTGAACCCTCGGACTTCTGACAGGGTTGCAAGGGAAGATGTTCCTCATCGTCGTGATTACTGTGGTACTCCCCATCTATACTTGAATGTTGTGATATATTGTCGAACTGTCCCTATTTGCCCCAATCAGCCGTATCACTACTGGTCCATTGAACACTGACAGAAGGGTGGCTGAATTGCAGGTTATTAGAGACATCAGGAATGAAATTATGGTCAATAAAAGCACCCAGACCTACATTTCCCTCAATACTTCTACAGTCGGCATGATCAACAATGACACCGGCCAGAGGATGATGCCACACTCGATGGCTTCAACCCGCTACCGTTGGGTTGGTGATGGTAGATCTGACTTCTCGCATTCATACGATGGGTGATATTGTTATCAATATCACGAGGAACTATTCGAGACCCCGAAAGATTTGTAGTCCCAGCACTTGTGGAATATAGAGGGGAATTTAGTAGAGATTGCGTGACTACCGGCGACAAGCAACATGAACAGGAGTCTCCGTTGGATGCAGTGTTGTTGAGCCGGAGCGTCTGGTATCTTTGTGGGACTGGCCCCTATCACAGGATTTACTAGTGCACGATTTGAAGTGCTCTAGTGGAGTTGGGCTTTGTAAGGTATTCATTTTAGTGTCACTGTAAGCGCGATCAATGGATCTGGAAGACGATGAACTGAACAGTTTTTTGAAGAAGTTTGAGATGGATCTGCCGCGCGAATGGAGTCCTGATTGGTCATCAAAAGGTTTATGAGCTATTACTGATGGCTGACCTTTTATTTGTGGTCTGTTTGGAGTACGAGGTTGATCGGAAGACACTTAGGTGTGGGGAGACACATCTCTGGTACGAGTCCGAGAAGAGCGGATGGGTGCCTCAAAGAGAAAATGCACCACCAGATTATGGAAGTGAGGATAATCGTCAGGGTTGATGTCCTGGTTGCCGACAGTTGACGTAGTAAACACGGAGTTTTTTAGAGTGAAGCCCTCGCCTCCGGCGTAAGAGGTCTCTAAAAAACCTCCAACCGCTATGGTGCTGTCTGGACTGTTTTGAGAACCTCCAAAAATCGCAGCGTCAGATCTGCAGTTTCCATCGCCCCTGTCCTTAGAAGCAGACTGGTAACTATCAAGTGTTGGTACATTGGCGGAGACTCGATACAGAGAATATGTTATCCTACAAATATCACAGTCAGTGTAGATGTCTAGAAGGGCGCCATGATAAACTACAGTCAGTTCTTCCTCAAAGAGTCAGCGCGCATGCCTCCGCTTCAGTTGATGTGAGGGTACAGTGCAGATTTCTTCGGCAGTCATATGTTATTCTCGACCTTAGAGTCCTACAGGAGATGAACCTTCTCGAAATTCGGACAATGTTTGGTTCAAGGCTATTGTGTCCAGAGACACAGATCTGTCAGTGGCATACATGCTGCAAGTAGTGCAAGTGAATAATAATACAGAGGCCGAGTTTGATGTCTATGTCGGATGATGATTGTGGGGTATTAGTCAGTTCCGAACTTAATCTACGTGACGAACGGACGGGTGAAGCCGTTATTATTGATGATGTATAATGGAGATATACCTTTAATAAATTCATCAATGTGTTTGGGTTATAAATGGTAATTGTGGAAAAGAAACAAAGCAATCAGATATCTCATAGCGGCGCGGAGGGCCGATTCTCTTTTGTAGTTGTCGAGTATCAGATTGTCTATGTTTACTTGATGTATTTTTTTTTAGAATTTGGTTTGTTTTGAGGAGGTTTCGTAGGTATTATATAGTTCTCTGTTTTGGAGATTGATTCTCAATGTTCCCATTCGTCTTACTACTACTTAGTTCCCGGTCAGATTTCCGAGACCAATGATTAAAGTGGGGCCTATTGGCGGCTCTCGTACTGATTGGTTTTAGGCCGATCTCATCAGTATTGTGACAAATGACTGTGCGAAGCGAAGAGGTGAGCTTTAGCCATTGATTATATTTAATATTTAATCTGGCATCATATCAGGGAAAATTGATTAAGGATATTCAGTGTAATGCTTGCCAAGCGACGACTTTCCGAGCCAGTCTCAGGAAAACACAAAATGTTATTTATGTATACATATAACACTGCATATAAACGTAAAAGTTTTCAATGAAATCCAAATAACATGTGATTTTCATCTTTTCAGCTATATACTAGCTCATCATTAATTTAGATAAATAAGCACGTGTTTTAGAGACTGGTTTTTTTGGGGGGGCACATGTCAGTTAGTAAAAATAACAAATGCAGGATCAATTGTTTTATTGATTATTAAGTCTATCTAGTGCTATCTATAGATTCATCCTTCATAAAAGATGATGTATAGAAGGAATAGTGGTGCACCAAAGATGCTTATGTAAGGTGTGACATTTCTCCGGAATTATAACATAACAGGATTCATGGCAATATCCAGAGGCTTATAATTAATACCTTTCCTAATTAGGAAATTTCTTTCATTACACTATCTACAAAATTCACAGCTCATCCCGCCTATAGGCGGAGAGCGGGGGGAGGGGAACTTACATCAGTTAACCAGATACGGCTGATATCTCAGATTCGGTCCGTGGCATCATCAGCGTGCTTCCTGGAACCGGAAGCACTTTGACCACAGCGTCCTTTTTGTCGACAATGTGACCACTCATCTCCATGTACTCCTTCTCAATGAGCTCCAGGCTCTTGCCCCGGGTTTCTATCATCATGTAGTAGATGATGATGGTTGTGATCAAAGTCAAGACGCCAAAGAAGAAATACGCGACGCATGACGAGGCAGCCAGCATAATTGGGGTAATCAGGGCTACAGTGAAGTTAGTCGTCTACAACAGTGAGTCAGTCAGCCAGTCAATCAATCAAATCATTCAAATAATCACGAGCAATGGGTGGAGAAATTGACATACCCAGGCTGTACTCTGTGCTAAACTCGAAGAACCGGCGCGTGTCTTGCGCGGCACGCTCTCTACACAGTATGTGCGGAATGAAAGAGCCCACGTCCCGCTAAACACAAACGAGAAGATATACACGCAAATGATGACGACCCATCGTCCAGCACCTCTGTTATCATGTACTTGGCCTGCTGCATAGAGAATCCCCATGACCAGCATAGCAATAGCCTGGAGGATCCCGCCAACGATCGAGCACGTTCTACGGCCCCAAGAATCAGCCCAGATGGTGCCAGGAATGGTACCAATGAAGATAACCAGTGCCGACATGCCGGAAGCCAGAAAAGATGACTGTGTTGACTTGAGACCAGCTTGCTTGAACATTGTAGGAGCATAGAAAAGAACGCCATCAATGCCTGAAAACGACTGCATTCCCATAAGGAAACACCCGAAGAGTGTGGGCTTGCGATACGGCTTTTGAAATGAAAGACGGCCCTCGGTAAGCAATTGGCGTAACTCTTCTTTGATGGAAGTTTCCTTGGTTTCAGCTTGCTGACCTTCGAATTGATCAAGTATTTCCTGTCGCTCATAGTCTTCAAACTCAAGATCTGCCATTATTTTCTGGGCCTGTTCAGGCTTCCCATGCGCTAGCAGCCACCGGGGCGACGGCACAACAGCCATGCAAATCAATGTCACCAAAAAGGCCGCAACCGATCCAACCGCCAATGGTAGTCTCCAGGACAGATTTCCGTTGATCTTGGAAGAGCCATAGCAGAGAAAATACCCCACAACAACACCAATCACGATGATGAACTGCGGCAACGACGTCATCGGGCCACGAATACGAGCTGGCGCCATCTCAGACACTTGTACATAGGTGGTACTTAGATATAGGCCTGCGCCCAACCCCTTGATCAGACGACCGACGATGAAGACTGATAGCTTTGGGGCAGCGCATTCAATAGCGACGCCAATGCCGTCAACACACGCACCGAGACCCATGATACGAGTTCGACCGTACTTGTCAGCAAGAACACCCGCCAGAAACGCAGAAAATACGCCCGTTAATAAACAGCTTGAGACAACCATACCATGCAAACTTGGCGACATGTCACCCATGATCTCAAGAAATTCGGGCATTGCGGTGACAGAACCTGCACTGCCATTGTCGTATCTATCAGAGATATGTTAGTCTATGGTAAGACAAAAGGGCATGGGTGGCCCTAACAAGAAGCCTGGAGGGCGGGAAGGGGTCTTGTCTTGTCAGTCGGAACGTACCCAAAGCAAAAGACAAGCATCGAAGCACAGATACACATGGTGATGTTGTAGGGCACTAGCTTCAGGCCAATGCGGGCTAAGGCTGTTCTGAACGACATTGTTGTGCCAGGTGGGGTACAATAAAAGTGAAGCTTGAAGAGACAACCCCTGGTTTATGAAGCTCACTGGATAGATGGAAAAAGGATATTCCAAGATGATGAGATCAACAAGAGCTGGCCAGCCTATTTATACACGCCCTGTATCAATCCCAACATCAATCAATGAGCTTCGGGCCACTTCCAACCTCTTTGTCACTTCCTATTCATGTATCTAACAGTGGTTCACAGGCGACAACACTGACTGATACGTTGAATCTACGGTCTACGATACTCCGTGGCCAACACATCGTTGCCCTCTAGGGATTGGATAGAGGGTTTTCCTCTTCTGGTAGGTCAACCCTGACTTTACAACATCAAATCAAGGATAAATAACCCGCAATATGAATAAAACAAAAGGGCTGAAGAATGATAGAGCCGCAATGGATGGATTGCGACGTGGTGAGGTGGTGGCATACATGGGGAAATCTGTGGTGGGCGGATAAGCTGCCGAAAGGATTTCGGAAGACGGTCGACCGAAAGGAATTACCAGTTTGCAGATTTAGGGATTTGACGTTCTAGATTGCAAGGATTGGTGAAAAAGGAGTCGGTGGAAGTTTTGCCATAAAAAAGGATATACTCAAGATTGTTGGCTGTATGTATGTGGTAGTGTATTTGAATAATTGTGATGGGAAACCAGAAATCACATAATGGGCTACATGAGGAGTTGCATTGTATGATGGATGCAAGTCTAGATTATACAATCACGAAGATAACAAGCGGGCTTGCATCAAGATTCACATTCAAAGATGATGGCAGGCATCTTGGTCATCGCACCCATATCTGTGACGAACATGTATAGTTATATAGATAGATACATCTTAGTGAATGTTAAGGGTTATTTTAGATGAATGTACATATATATACCCATACTATTTACCAAAAGATAATAGATATACAGTAAGGCTCTTCATCTGAAAAAAAAAGTCAAATCCGGCGGCTGTCTGTGATCCTGGTAGTATCGAGCACTTGATATCTACCCCACCGTCACAATAGGAGCAGATTCTTTATATTAATACTTTTTTTTTCATGGGTAACCTACCAGGATTCAAAGAGTTGAGAGAACCTCTTAATCTTGATGAAACGCAGCTGTGAGGTCTCATTCTCTCCATATTTTACAGACCACACATTCTTGATTAGTCATATAGTTTTAAAGTTTTGGTGAAGTTGTGGTTGACTCACACCGCATCTGCCATGGTTGCATTCTAGTCATCTAGACCTAATAGATAATGGGGTCACAGCCCCCCCCCCTCCCCCCAAATCCTTGTATTCATCTATCTGGGGGATCGCCAGCATGGTGGTCAACATGGTTGAGTGATTAATAGAGTTTTGTCCACGATAACCTCATGCTTAAACCGCTTAAACTAGGCCTTGGAACCTGGTATCGAGAGAGTTTCGACGTTTACTCAGCGTTGATACTGCATTGTGAAGTGTGTTTGGCGTGCATTGACATGGCTAGCGCACAACCAAACTGAGCACGCACATATAAAATCATCTTCTTGTCAAACAGTCAGTCACTACGGTCACGAGTCAGATACCTTGCATCGTCAGCCACCATTCAATACATCGTCAATTCCCGGAATACCCGCTTCACGTCGTGATGTGGGTGCTGCTTATTGTTTACTTGCCTCTCATTGTTAATACCCCTAGAAAAAGCATCGTGGCTTTCCTTATTCCCATGGTGTAACCTTGTTTGGGCCCACCACCCCAGCCCACCTAGCCCCCGAACTTTGAGATTTCCCCTGAAGCCATTATTTGGCGGGATCCTGTGGGCCCCGGTTGGTATATATATAATTATTGAAGTCGAAGCTATCGTTAGGTTCATATACTTTTATACCTGTTTCTGCCCCCATAATTGAAACTTCCTCCACCCCCCCCCTAAGTATTGATATTGGGTAAGAGCCCGTGAAGTTTCCCTCAGGAACACACGACTTGGCCTTGCTCCCCCGTACCTGACAAAAGCGTGTGGACCAAAATAGCATCTTGCCGAATAGGATGGATTCCAAGAAATAACAGTCGTAAATGTGAAGCCCCTTTCCGTAGGTTCCATTTTGAATAGATGCATGCAAGGCTGCGACGATTGAGGTATCGTAATTTTAATATCTCACGATGCAGCTGTGGCTGAATTCTTTTTCTTTTTCTCTTTCTTCTTTCTTTTATTCTTCAATCCCGTAATACAAGTTTGCATTTCTTCCTCTTCTTGCCCATATATTATCTTAGGGTTTTCTTTTTTCTTTATTTTTACCGATTTAGACTCTCACAGTTGTGTTTTGTCTTTTACTCAATAAACCCGCTACGCTCCAAACAGCAGACATTGCTTGCGACCTTCATTTTTTTTTTTTCGTAAACAGCCAATATTCGTTCGCTCAGTCTTCGTACTTAAGTAACAGGGAGACCCGTGCTTCCCTTCTCTTTCTTTCTCTATTCCCTGTTCTTCGACCTTCGCTCGCTGCGATCGCACCCCCCTAAAGCTGTCCCCGGCTTCCATAACTTTTTTGAGTCGCCCGAACAGCCTCCTCTATCGCCACTCCGACATCTACATATATAATTTTACGATACCCAATCAGCACTTAGCATTTTCGACCACATACATATAAATACATACACAATGTCCGGCCGGTTTGTGCGAGCGTCCAAATACCGTAAGTACATGTGAGAGCTACTGCGGTGTTTGGGTTCTTTTCCTTCTCCCCGCAATATATTGTTGCACCCGACATACCCGCACCGAGCAAAACCATGTTAGAAAATACACACATGATATGGCCAAAATTTGTACTAACATGTCATTGTTCTTTAGGCCATGTCTTTGGCAAGCCGACGCGTAAAGAGTTTTGCTATGATAACCTGCACATCAGTCGCAATGCTTGGGATTCCAACTTGGTTAAGGTGAGTTTTTTTTTTGCGCACGTGGGCATTGTAGACAAAAGTTAGTCGTGGGGAGAATAGCAATCAAAACTTGCATCTCAAGGGGTTGGATACTACAATATGCGTGTGACTGCCTAACTATGCACGTCAACAAGACAGCCGACTTTGTTTAGATAGGGTTGGCCACTTTTCACGTCCTACTTTAGATTCATATGCCGGACAATTTACTGCTTGGAGAATCTTATGTTGCTCGCCCGGCGACGACCAATTCTCGTCTACAATTTGCTCCTTTAGCTTTGATGGTCACACAGAGATACTAACACGCTCTCTTTTACACAAGGCCAACCCCGAGTTCCTTTCTGTCAACTGGGAGGCTAGTGGTGGTGGCGCATTCGCCGTCATTCCGCTGAACGAGCGTGGTAAACTCCCCGACCAGATCCCCTTGTTCCGTGGCCATACTGGCCCAGTTCTCGACACCGATTGGAACCCCTTCAACGACCATGTTATCGCCTCCGCATCCGACGACGCTAAAGTCTGCCTGTGGCAGGTCCCCAAGGACTTCACCCTCTACACTGATGCCGAGGAGATTCCTTCCATTTCGCCCGTCGCTACCTTATCTGGTCATACCCGCAAAGTCGGTTATGTGCTGTGGAATCCTGCTGCCGACAATGTTCTTGCTTCGGCCTCTGGTGACTTTAGTGTCAAGGTCTGGGATGTCAATACTGGTGCTGCCAAGCTGAACCTTCGCCACAACGATCTTGTCCAAAGTTTGTCCTGGAATGCCAATGGTACCCTCCTTGTTACTACCTCTCGTGATAAGAAGATTACCACCTGGGATGTTCGTGCCGAGAAGCCTATCGCCCAGCATGCTGGTCATGCCGGTGCTAAGAATAGCAGAGTTGTCTGGATGGGAGAGCACAATCGTTTCGTAACCACTGGCTTCTCCAAGATGAGTGAGCGTCAAATTGCTCTTTGGGAGCCCGGTAATGAGGAACCCATTGGTGGATTCACCATGCTGGACTCCATCTCGGGTGTCTGCATGCCGTTCTGGGATGAAGGATCCAACTGCCTCTATCTTGCGGGTAAGGGTGATGGTAACATCCGCTACTACGAATATGAGGCAGACAAGTTCGAGTACCTTACTGAGTACAAGTCTGGCGACCCTCAGCGTGGTATTGGCTTCGTCCCTCGCAGAGGTATCAACGTTCATGAGAATGAAGTCATGCGCGGTTACAAGACTGTCAATGATACTTACATTGAGCCTATCTCATTCACTGTTCCCCGGCGCGCAGAAACTTTCCAGGCTGACCTATATCCTCCTGCTACTGGTCTCAAGGCTGCTGAAAGTGCTCAGGAATGGTTTGAGGGTAAATCTGATCTTCCCATGAAGATTGGGTTTGAGTCTATCTACAACAATCAGCCCCCTGTTGAAGTTACTCCTGGAGCTCTGCCCTCTTCGGCTGCTCCTTCTCCCACTCCTGTGCCTGTCCCCAAACGTGAGCCCGAGCCGAAGGAGGAGCCTATTGCAGCAGCTTCTGCTGCTGTCGCTCGTGCTGCTGGCTCCAACACTGCCCGCGATCAGAAGGAAAGTATCTCTGCTATGGCCAACAAGTACAGAGATAACGAAGAAAATTCTTCTGAACCTGAGGAGTCATCTGCATTCGATGAGAATCCTACTCCCCAGCCTTCTTCCGCTCGTCCTACTCCCCGTTCATCTGTCATCTTTTCTTCTGGCACTACTCCCCAGCCTCTCAAGAGTTCTGCTGTTGCCAGATCCAGTTCTGGTTCGGGTACTCCTGTCCGCTCTCCCATAATGCCTCGGCCTATCCCGTTGCCTATCGTGCCGACTCCCGCCGCGGTTGCTGCTGCCCAAGCTGCAGGCTACACGTCTGCTGGCCCTTCGCGTAGTGCCAGTCCCGTGAGTAACGATGTGTTGCTGGAAATAAAAAGACTGATCGAGGCTCAGTCTGCCAAGATTGACAACCTTACTAAGGAAGTTGAGGCTTTGAAGCGCAAGGTTGAAGGTCCTGCAGGCTCCCAGGACCAGAGCGAACGGATTCGCTTGCTGGAGCTGGAACTTGAGGCTGCCCGATCATAACCTTGTAATTACAACTGAATTAGAAAGATAATATGGGTATTTGTTACGGAGTAGGGTTTCTAGGTGTTTATCTGATTTTGCTTTTTCTTCCACGTCTACGTATGATAATCTCATCGTTACCTCGGGTACAAAGCGCCATATACCTACAGGCACTTGTTTTTTTTTTCTTTTCTTGCTGGCATACTTTTTTTCTTTTTGGCTTTTGTTTGTGTTTTCGTCTCTCCTATAGGTCTTTAGTCACTAGAGAGTTTATCATAACGTAGATGTAGATGAACATGAGAATGAATGATGTTTTCATGATGTAAAGTGGTTATGTATCTAGATTGTCTTTGTGTAACAGGCTAGTATGGTAGGTTTAGTGTTAGTGATGTGTAATATTGGAAGATCATCTATTACTATTAGCTAACCAACAGTAACAAATAAAGAATTAAAAAAATAACTTCATTGTAAAGAATAGATATAAACCTGTATCATTAGTGACGTCAAAAAAGAAAAAAAAAACAAGCAAACAAACAAACTCAGAGCTGGAGTGAAACCGATGACTTTAAGAACTACAGCCTCACACGCTACCACTGCGTCATCTGAGAAATTCGTTGATGCTTATGGTGTGTGTAATCAAGCCTCAAGATGCCTTGATGATTGACTTGACTTCACCTGTATTACATTCTACTGATTTGCCCGAATCACGGGATAATTTGTGGCTTGCTCTCCCTTTTCCACTTTGCCATCATCGTGTATCAATTTATCAGCATTCTGATCAATTAGATACCAAAAAGGAAAAGGAAAAGAAACAAAGATCCTCAAAGACGCAACATGAAACATATACATTATCGGTTTCTGAAGGACATCTTCCAAATGTTTCTATTTGTTTATTCTCGGCGCTTACCTATGTATATATAATGGGGGAGAGGGGGGAAAGTGTTTCATATGGACTTAGATGGGACTTTGGGCGGCGAAGGTTTGGTTGTGGTGGGTTTGGCGGGTATTGCAGATGGTCTGATGATTGTTGGGTCGGACGTATTTCAATATGTGTGTGTAAGTGTAAGTGTAGGGATGTATACAGAGAGATGCTATCTGGTGGGTGGAGTTTGTAGTGATGTGTGGTATTCGTTAGCTACAGTGATATCTTGAAGTTGGTTGTGATCTTGTTTGGGTTGACTTCAATACCGGCAAGTCTTGTTAAGTGAGACTTAACCATGATCGAGGCCGAGTGATCTTGTGGGGGTAAACCATTACGCGGGCCTTGTGAATATCACACACGCACAGCAATCTCTACTCATGGATGGCATCGATGCATGATGTTTTATTCTAGGAACACCTAGACATTGGCAAACACGCACACATGCACCATAGAAAAACAAAAGGGATTCTCTCGCCCATTCTTTCACTGCGGCCGATTATCCAGTAAGCCGGCCGGCCGACCAACAGACCTTCATTCCCTCAACTTTAAATGGTTTCTTTACGAACTTGCAGTTTGGATATATATACATTATAAAAAAAGGCATATAGATATGCCATTGTTGTTACGGGATCAAAAATCCTTGCCATTAGCACGGCACAGCTGGGTAGCTCTGAGACTCCGGAGTATCTGATACACTGGATTTCATGGGCATGGATGGAGTGGCCGGTGCTTCGAGTGGGATTAGAATGGACTAGAAGAAAGTCAGTGAGTGGAAGCTTTTTTGGGGAGAAGAAAAAAAAGGATTGTGTTGATTGATAAATTGGTAGTGGTTTCAGGTTTACGAGGAATAGGGAGGACGAGATATCGATGTTTCAAGTTGGACGGGATAGGTATGTAGACAGATATAGATATGATAAGTATAGTGGTGGTGGTAATGCACGATGGGACGAATTTTTGGAAAGAGTTACGAGTGAGTATGAATGAAGAAAAAGAGGAGAGTAGAGTCACTATCTAACCCAATAGAGAGATACACTGCCTCTGCATTGGCGTGCTCGGACACTACGTCTTTATCTTCTGCGTGGACTCCGGGGTCGATAGTGGTGGTACCCGGAGAACCACGGTATCTTCTCATTGCGTATACATATGCACCAGTTTAGTCAGTTGTCATCATTTCTTTCGCTACGGTCATACTACTCAAAAGACTGGATGCCACGGTCCTTCATTATCATAATGACTAATTGTAACCTTGACTAAATACAACAGACAGACAGCTATGTCGAGCATGAATATGCTAGGAGGCTTTCGCCAACCTGGTCTGGCATCAATCAACGGGAGTTTGAGCAGCAGCAATCCTCGTGTGCCGAACGAACTACAGACGGAGGCGGTCGCTCAGATAGGCGATGTTTGAAGAGCAGAGTTATATAGTTGGCCCAAGTAGCGGGTAACGATAGGCATGGCGAGAAGGAAGTGGTGGTGTTTCGATATATATAAATGTCTGTTTAGTATTTATGATTTGCGAATGTTTTGGCGCTTTGAGAGACCGGTCGGAGGCGAGGCTGGAGGATGGAGAACTAACCAAGTGAGTTGGAACTTAGCCCAAACATCAAGACGTAGTGAATGATCAAAGTCGGTAGTTACATTTGGGCTCCCCAAATATAGCATAGCTCAGGAGTCATGTGGGCGGTATCAGATATAGAGCCAATGTAGATCTACAGTGGCATATTCATTCTTGTAACTGGGACAGAGAAGAGAGGGGATGAGGGTATCTCGTCGGCTAGTGACGTGCCGGCTTGTTTAGCTTTGTGTCAGAATATGCAGAGGACATTTGCTGTTGGCCTGGACGGGTCACTCAGTTGTACGAGTAAGCATCTAGACCAGCAGGATGAAAATAGGAGGATGACGTCAAAAATGGGATATGATGGTATACAATTCATCAAATACGGACCAAGTGTGAGAATGCCGGACTCGGGTAGACATTCGTACATACATACAGAAAACCGGCCTCATCCGGCGGCCCATATTATATATCTACTTGTCACGGGTTTTATATAGTATACAAATCCAAGACACATTATTCTTCATCCGGGGTCTCGGCGCTTCGAGGCCTGCTTGACAAAGACCCGATCTAATTGTTCCTGTAACATTGTATGCATTATTTTAACCAGAATGCTCCATCATAGATGCATCGATACCGCCATATGTCTTTTAGAATCACAGGGCCTTTATAGTTCTTTTCTACAATCGACCAATGAGACTAGTGTGAGCTAGCAACATGAGAAACATGAGTGTTGTACCGTAGATAGATCACACAGTCATTCCATCCTTCACCCAAGCCTGGACCTTGATAAAAAAAAAATAATAATAATAAAGGGGGTGGGGGGCACCGTAGCACTCTTCTCGCCCGGGTGAGGAAAGACGGAGGAGAACATGACAAGTGACGATAGTAACGGACAGATATAATGAGAGCTAAGGATTGTTTCAGACCCTGGAGTGGAGTCAGGTCGGAATCTGTGGAAAAGGGTCCGGGCTTTTGCGATGACGATGGGCGAGAGCTAGAGAGAGAGAGATGTGTTTATGCGTTGCGGAGAGAGAAAGAAAAGGAAAAAATAGGAGCAGCTGGGAATGTGAAACGGACCATTGATGGATGTTCAGCACCATTATGTGCATGGAAATAGGTTTAGCATTTTGAATTGGTGAGAGGTTTGTTGGGATTGTCTGTATGTAGATATACATGTTATCGTGTATATACATATGTACAATTTGAGGTAAGCCAACATTAGCACTGCTTGAATCAGTCAAAACTACATGTGTATCCCATGATAAGACATAATTAATATCATAAATATATAAATGTGTATAAAATCTCTCGGACAGATCACACTATATTTCACATTAAAAATCAACGAAAACCTCACGATAACCTGCTCCAAGCCTCTTTCCTCGATTCTCTGGGCGACTCTCTGGCTCAATTCCCTGCATCATGTCATAGCGTGTCACCGGTCAAAGTAACCCTTCCCTTATTTTTGACGAGGTGAAAGGACCCCGGAAAGCAACGATATAATTTCCGTAGTATCCACAGGAAGCCCGGGGCTAGGGGCTCACATTTTGTATACATTTACACATTTAAATTTTATATAGAAAGACGACATGTTGATGTGGAAAAGCTTACTTTTAGGGATGAGAGGATGTAGAGGGCCAGTCACGAGATTGGTTTCTTGTTTACTTTCTTGGGTAAAGACACTAGATCATTGTTAAATATTTTATATAGTTGTGATAAAGTTTGAAAGGGTTAGGAGGTCGACAAAGTGATGTCAACAGCTGTTACAGATCGGATCTACTTGAAAACTTGTATATCTAGCCTATGGAAAATAAATTCGGAGTTACTTTAATGAACCAATCAGATGCTATTCACTAACTGTAGTATAAGAGCCAATCTTTGTCGAAAAGTTACCCGCCGAAAAAAATAGCAACTTTTTTTCTTTTGGCTGAAGTCATAAATTTGGAGGGACTCGGCAAATCAGAAGCAACACTAACCCTATTACAGATTGATAGCATGCATATTGAATCCAAGTCCCAAAGACTATTTTGAATAATTGGGAAGAGAATATGATTTCAACTTGGTCTACTGACGACTTTCACATCTCGAAATCTTTATTAATACCAAAGACCCAATTAACCAAATGAACAACTTACTTGTTGATTTCTCGTACTTTAAATTTGTCTTCAACAATTAGCCCAACAAGTCATCCATATGTAAAATGTACATCAATAAAAGCGTGGAATTGCCGACAGGGTACTAAAACAATACACAATAAGGACCCAACATCCACAACAAGACCTTCATGGTTAGACAAATCTAAATAACCCACATTGCCTTTGCGTCCCTGATCGATCCATGGTTTTCCAACTGGTTCCGGGCCGCTCTATACAGCTGCCCAGCTGAATGAACCTTTTATCGGCCGCTGGTGAGTGGAGGCTTCAAGTTCCGTAGAGTCTGTTAGAAATAGAGAGAACTGAGTTTATTTAATTGGCTAGCCCCGTATCGATGATGCATAAGGCTATACTAAATGACAATAAAATTAATAAAAATCAAAGACACATGTGTTCCCAGCCGAGGAACAAAAGACAAGACAGAGTTCCAAAGACATGGCGTGTTGGCTACTGAAGAGAGATATTGGTTTATCTATCTGCCACGAATGTCACGATTATTTCAGTTACAGGATATGTCTGTCGATGTGTTATTTATGGCTGTACGCCACAAACGCTAAATACTACCTGATGCCATTATTACTTATAGTGAGAGCTGTTGCATAAGGTATCAGGCTATCTGGGCCCATTAGGTGACTGATGCGTAGGGCTTTGTTTTGTGGAGAGTGAGAGGTTTTAGCGATTATGAACATCATGATGAGGGGACGACCTTTGGATTATCGTTGACGTTTGGTAAGCGAATTGGTGATCTCGGGAGTCAGCCGTCTGATAGTCGGAAGAGGGGTATGTAGGTAATCAGGGTTGATGAGACAATTGTCGGGGATCGAGTTCCTGCAGGGGATCGTGGGGGATGAAACGGAAAACATGTTCGTCTCAGAGATGTGAACTATGTACATGTTCCAACGTCAGAAAGCTCTCGCTATATCTTAATGTCAAGATGCTGAGGATGACGATTCACCATGAGAATCCAATGGCTACTATGAAGCAATATTATGTTTGGTGATTCATACATAATGTTAGTAGATTATCGCGGCCTAATATCTCAAAGCCATCATGTCAATCCGTTTGTTTCATAGAATGACATTCAACATGCCATATGTTAAGCTTCCGAGTATCAGCAACACGATGCTGTCAAGTTCCCCGCATTAAGGGTTCAAACATCAAAACATGGCGTTTTCTTAAGTGAGCCTATTGGTGCTGTGGACAGGGTCTAGATGGAGCGCTGACTGAAGATGACTTGTTTCAAAGAGATAAGGCGAGAGCTTGATTCTGATGGCGGATGGCGATACGGCGGCTTCGGTATCAAATTGGGCTCATACACAGTTCCCAGTTTAGATACTATGGGCCATGGCTCTATAGATAATATCTTTTTCGATCAATCCAGCTTGGTACAGGACATGACTCTCTATAATTACTTCAAGTAAAACAATATCAGCAACCTCAAGATTGACCGACGACTCCTTTTTAAGCATGATGTTGCCTAGGTCACATCAAGGACTAAAAATCACTTTAGACTTTACATAATGCTCCCTGGTAATGACATATTACGTTAAAGTGCTTTGTTTAGAGAAGTTGTCAATGACTAAGAGTCAAGCACTAGATATATCCGTCTCCTCAACATTAACTGCTTTAACACGGATCACATCTGATCATGAGGAACATATCTAACTGAACTCGTCCCTTTACATCTAACTTAAATACTCTATTGAGGTTGTTTTACAGGGTTTGCTCAATTAGGCTTTGTCTGTTTTGGGCTTCTGATGTGTTTCGTGTTGTTCTTTTCTTCTTCTACATGATCGCTAGAGCCTTGTGACATCTGCAAATATATTTAAATCATCAAATCACCTTCATTTAGAAATCATTTTCTTTTCTTTCAATATTCCAACAACCATTAGGGTTTGTACGCTTTGTACAATCCTCAGACACATCCATAGCTCATTTCCTTGGCGAGAGGACCCTGCCCCTGCATATTTCCTTTGTTCCCCTAATCCTACCCATTCTTTAATGTTACCGACAATTTTTGATGATTACTGATTGTTTGATGAGGAGACCCAATGGAACACCAGTAGCACAACAAGTAGTGACAAGTGGGCAAGATATAAAGCTATTGTCAAATTTTTGGTTCCATTTGGTATATGCAGTCGATGATTTCACCGCACAGTAAATTCTGCATTGAATACAAGACTATATATCTCGTCATATACATAAATAGTTATTTATAAATATAGTTACATCGACGACAATAGCAAATGCCACCATGCAGATTCCATACTAAAATCCTAAAGCAATGCTCGTCAACCAATCAGAGACCTGTGACACTAGCGCCATTTTTATGCCCTTGACTGTTGCCTTTTTCGTATGTGTTTTGGGTTTTTTAAAATTGAACAAAAAAAAAGGAAGTCACAGGAATGTGATAAGCACGAGGGAAGGAAGGGCGGTCAATGGTTGGACGCCATTGTTTTGAGAAGAAACGATTGACAACAATCGTCGTCAACTTGACTTGTGTTTGTTGAAACGGCTCAAGACAACGTGAAGGTTTGTTTTCTTGGAGAAAAACAAATGTCGAAATGCTATTTATAGCATTATACGAAGCTAAGCCGTATCTTTAGTGGACTTCCACCAGTCAAGTCTATGTTAGTGACGAAATAATCCATTTTTCTTTCCTCTACGAATATATTGCTATGTCCGATGAAATGAAGCATTCTCTTTTAATCTACCAAAAGATTAATCTTGCGCAATGACACACCAGAATTGAGTTGATGTCAATATATTCAAATGCATATTGCCTTGCTGTACTTTTAAAATTTCCCTGTGTGGTCTTCTCGGTACGTGCGGTTTCTAGGCTGTCTATACAAGCTTAGTTAATATTGCCATGAGCTGATTTCGATGCTAGAGGCTTCTACCCTTGATCGCAAGTTACTAGGGCGGGATTCCTATTTGCTACAACTGATGATAGAAAAAAAACTTATATGATACATATGACTCCATAAAGGCGGGGCACAAAAAGCTGGCACCTGCAGATACCAACCAATATCTTAATCTCCAACCCCCCAAATCTTCCGTCAGAACCGCGCACAATTTCGTCTTATGGATTCAACATGTATATTTTAATTTGTAGGGGAACCGGCCCCATCACCACATCACGTAACACGCTGATTTCCCCATCCCCTCATCCCTTGTTCTACAGAAAAGTACTCTCTCATTAACTTCCCACAACCCGCTTGGTTGTCAAATCCCGCGCAAATAATCAAGGACACACGAGGACAATGGCAGGCATGCACAAAAGGATGTGCCGATGGGTGTCACCGACTACAAAAGTAATGTCATGTTACTCACTGTATGCTCAATTTTCTCACCGCTACAAGTACTTGTCGCTTCTGTGTTGAAAAAGGGATTGTAGTGGTTATAGTGATTGATATTTACCTTTTGAGATCATGGCTACATGTATATGATCATGATGAAAGAGAATGGTCAACATGTCAAACCGTTCAGACACATACTCCTTCATATATTGAAAATCATATTGGATCTATAGATCTCGCCATAATGATGGCCAGTTTTTGTTTCATAAGAGCTTCATTGAGCTAGATACTAACCGTGTATACTCGTAACATCTTTGGCTTCGTTCTTATCAGGTACTCCAGATATTGGTGTATAGCAGATGTTGTATCAAAGACACAGCAGAAGGCATCACGGGGATCAGTTGAATATGATTTTTGGAGGCCAGACCGTGTTGTAGCGGCCTGATATATAGCTATACAATGCCATAAGTGACAATGGCAAGTATATTGTCCTTCTTTATGTAGCCATAGTGGATACATCTTCACCACCTCATGTTCCCTTATCTAAGCCTTATCGGCCATTTGCAGTGGGCATCTGCCCACTTTCTATGCATACACTTTCTGGTTACTGCAGTGTCTATTGAACTCAGAGAACAATAATCATAAGGGTTTATCTCATCATACCAAAGACTAATATCTGACTATGTGGATCATTGGTATCATCAGCTAACTTAATGAATAAGTGATGAATGGGTGTAAGTAAATCCCTCATCAAGCTTGGTGAATGTGGTAAACTTCGAATTTGCATGAGAGTCAATTAAAAAATATATATTTGCCAATATGTCCGTGAAAAGGATAGATTTTACTTTTCTGCCCACTATACAGAAAATGCAAAATGTCATATCAGACTTCACAATACCTTATTGTTAAAGCTTGTGATCTGTTGTTTTCAGAATATCTATACCAGTGTTTATTGGCAAAAAAAAAAAAAAAAAACTTTGTCTCTCATGTTCTAGTGACAATGAGCCGAAGCAGAATAACAAAAAAAAAAAAACATGGTACTGGTCAGGGGTATTGTTTGGAGTGCATCTGTAACAAGATAAATAGATATTTCATGTTTGAGAAATTCAACGTCACCTGTATCTTAGGGTTAATTCACATAAAGGGTTGTACCTACTGAAAGTCATTGATCTTGACTCAATCGTGACCAAATTCAAGAGTATCTATGACTGGAAAATTCCAAATGTAGAGCTTTGCACTGGTTATCATTTACCACATTCTTGAAAATCATGTCGTTGATGTGATGCGCAAATCGTGTGTAAAAGGGATCAACCTTTTCCAGCAGCACCATTATAAACGACTTGAACTTGCACGGAAATGGGCAGGATGTGAGATACGGCATGTGAGCAAGCACACAATCGGGCAAACATTTCAACGATAAAAAAATCCGATATGCATGTGATGGCACATCAAACAATTCGTTGCTATGTATCTAGGTAGTTATACCGTAACTTTTGGGATGAGCTGAATACGTTGATGGTACTTGTCTAGAATTACTGGGTCTAGAAGTTGTGTATGATCTTTGTCCATGTGTGTATCAGTCGAGGGATGAGGTAGGTTCGTCGTGACGTTAACTTGACTTGCTGTGGTCTAGAACTAGCGGAACTCTACACTCTCCGTGATTCCCATATTTCTCTTACACAGTGATCTTGTCTCCCTTGCACCCGAGATGACCCGGTTCAAAAATCTATTCAAGTAACAGAGATGTATCCTTATCCTATATACATGCAGACTAACTGTATTCTACATATTTGAGTGTTTGCTATCTCGCTCGGATTGACCTTGACGGTGCGATGCTCCGCTGGAAGCTTTGTGGGTTCGCTGATGGCCAAAGAACAATGAAATCAACGATGGATGTTGGGAAGAGAGCTATGGAAGCACAGGTCGCAGTGTGGGTTGCTTGTGTTACTGTGTATGGCCTGTACGTTATGGGCTTTGACTTTATTGTTTTCCCGGTTGGGCAAGAAATCAAGAGAGAGTTGAGAAACGCAAATACTAGTGCGAATAAAAAAATTTAAGCGAGAAAAGCAGTCAACCCATAAATGGGTATGTAGGTACTGGGAATGTCTAATCCACAAATGTACGATATAGCGGAGACAGTCTGTTAAGACACACTTTCAATCTCCTGATCAACTGCAACCAATTGTCATTATCAATTTACCATAATGTGCCATAACATCGTGGGACTTGCATTCACAAGATATGATGAACACAACAGGGCGAAGAAGAGACTTGACACCCTATGACTATGATTGGAGAGCTGCCATTGGCTGGGAGTGTACAGTCAAATGCAGCTTTGGCTCCCAGGTTCGAAAGGGAAGGAGCCGAATGATGGCAAAATACTTATATGACAAAGGACAAGTCCAATTTACGATAATGACTAGAAAAAAATAGAAGTTGATAAGAGTCCTCATGATAAGAGGGGTAGAATAGAGTCCAATGCCATGTCGGACTGTGAATTGATATGCACAACTTGCAGTCTGATGTCGAAGACTTCTATTTTAGAGCAAGGTCCTATTGAAAAAAGAAAAGATTATGGTGTCGGGCTCTGTGGGCATGATGGATCACGCAAAGCGCTATTTATATCTACGGATGCATATGCTTACTCTTCAAGTCCTGGATAGATGACTAGCTTCTCGAAATAACATGTTGACGACCCTCATAACACCACACTCAGTATCCCAACACGGACACACAAATATCTATCAATATATATGCAAATGGTTGGTTCACTTCAGAGTCCATAACATTATCATGTAGAATCAGGTCTTCATTTACAACTCGACACATTCCTCGCGACTGCCACATTCTGGCTGCTTCCTTCTCTGCAGCTGCCCAGTGACCCCGTGCGCTTGCCTTGACCCTTCGTCCATTAAACCCCCGGGCACCCCTTCCTCTTTGTCGCTCACCACAAGGTTTGGCGCAGCAGTTACTCGTTCCCTCAGCAGAAAAAAAATCCATCCAGCGAACTTGGAAGTTTCCCTCTTTTGTGTTCATAGCGTCCTTTCCTCTCGTCAACGCCCCCCTCCCCACACCCCTAGCTCAGATGCCCCCAGTCGAGAGTTGGTCATCGGTCTTTTTCCCTCGCATTTATCGATTTTCTTCCTCCTTAGTGTTTGTGCTCGACCATTGGCCTATCGTCCATCTAAGCCCCCCCCCATCATTCCACTTGTCTATATTATCAGGAACTATCTCAGCTCTACTTTTTTCTTTCTTTCTCGACCTCTTAGTTCTTCCTATTCTTCTTCTTCTTCTTTTACTCTTGTCCCTTCCTTCCCCCCTCCCCCTCCATCAAACTCCCCACTGAACCGCGAAAGTGTGTTGCGTTCCTTTTATTATATTCTTTTATTCATTTTCTGATTCTTTTCCCAGCTGAAAAGAGCTTTCAGATTGTCGCTCATTCTCTGCTTTTCTACTACTTCTCCTACCCTCACTCCGCAACCACACACGTTCCGCGTCACACCCCCAGAAAGCAAAACCGGAAAATCACAACACGATTTCCGATCGTCTATTTTTTTTTCTCTTGTTTGATAGTCTGGAAAAAACTGCAAAGGTGCAACGAGTCAGGCCGTTTTATTCCCGCTTGTGTCTTCACTTCTTCATCTACTTGTTTATATTCTTGCTTTGGAACCCTCGCACACGCATCGTCATCCATCTGCTCGTCACGGACTTCCAATCGCGCTCTATATCTACTTTCTCAATATTGCATCCACCAATCTCGATCTAGCTAGATGCAGATCTGAGGTCTTCGTCATTCCATCGCGATTACCACCTATCTTTGACCGACTTACTACTTCCACTCTCACGGGCTGGACTCGATCTTATTATAACCTCCAACTTTGAACGCGACAACTTGTGTAAAATCAACACGCGCCGTTCAACCCACGTCTTACCACGACAACCTCAGCATAGTCCAATTCGCAAGGCAGTGCCTTTACGATCAACTCAGTGATCACATCGGACTCGGATTCTCGTAAGATTTTGCGACTTGATGCCCATTTCACACTCCTTTCCTACATTCTTTCACAGTAAACCTTAATGAGCATGTATTCTCAAAACGGTACCATGGTGGTGCCCCAGAAGCCCGAGACCTTCATGCTGAGTCCTGAGGCGCAACAGGCTCTGCCCGCTGACGCCCAACTTGCTCTTCAGCAAGTTGATAACCGTAAGTTGCAGCTCCGAGTTCAATTGTGTTTGCGGTTCACCAACTAACATGTTTCCACTTGCCAGTCAAATATTTCCTCATCTCTGCTCCCGTGGATTGGCAACCCGATCAGTACATTCGTCGCTTCTTGTTGCCTACTGGCGAGTATGTCTCTTGCGTCCTCTGGAACACTCTGTTCCACATTACTGGTACCGACATCGTTCGCTGCCTCTCTTTTCGTTTCCAGGCTTTTGGCCGTCCTGTAAAGAACAGCAAGAAGTTCGAGGAGGGTATCTTCTCTGATTTGCGTAACCTCAAGTCTGGCACTGATGCCTCTCTGGAAGAGCCCAAGAGCCCATTTCTTGATTTCCTGTACAAAAACAACTGTATCCGTACGCAAAAGAAGCAGAAGGTTTTCTACTGGTATTCCGTGCCCCATGACAGACTCTTTCTGGATGCCCTGGAGCGCGACTTGAAGCGTGAGAAGATGGGACAGGAGGCTACTACCCTTGCTGTTGCCGAGCCCGCTCTGTCTTTCCAATACGATTCCTCTCAGTCTTTGTACGAGCAGCTCACTAAGGCTCAACAGATGAACTCTTCCTCCTTCAACGCCCATCAAGTCCAGCAAGCTCAAGCTGCCATTGCGTACACACAAGCGCCCGCTGTTGCGTATACCACAGGCACTGGCAACTCTCCTGTCATGCGTTCTCTGGAGTCGATGCCCCCTCCCCAAATTATGGGCCAGCCGGTTGCTCCTTTGGTTGACACTATGGACCCTATGGGTGCCTACAGTGCTATGGCTATGGCTCCTGCTATGACTCAGCAATCGACCCCGATTAAGCGCGAGGCCGACTACAATCGTGTGCAATACAATTCCAATGGCATCCCCATCACTCAACAACACCAACGTCACGCTTCCATGCCAGCGTATGCGCTCGAGTACTCACCGGCTCCTTCTTTCGTCTCTTCTGCTTACGATGATTATGGCAACCGCGGTCTCAGCTTTGAGCCTATTACCCCTCCTCAGCAGGCTCTTGGCATGGGCACTGAGCCCGCCTACATCTCCAATGAGGAAAGTGGCCTCTACACTGGTGTTACCGACCCCATGGCTACTGTCAACGGCATGACTGGCATGATGAACATTCCCTCTAATAACCTTACGAACCCCCAGATATCCCGTACGTACAGTGCCAATAATGTCTACTCAGTTATCGAGGGCTCGCCAACCTATAAGCAGCGCCGGAGACGGTCCTCTATTCCCCCTTCCATGCAGGGAATGCCTGCTCCTACCTCTGCTGCTCATAACTCCTCTCAGCCGCACCGTCCTTCAGATCTCCGCCGGTCGGTATCTATGTCGGTTGGTCCTGTTCCTGAGGGTGACGAGTCTGTAGGGAACTCTCCTCCTAGCCTGTATGGTGGCATGTCTGTTACCAGCAACTCACAGCAGATTCAGAAGGAAATCATGGACATGTCCCGCCACGGTACTCCTCTTCCTACTGTTGAGGGCTCCCCATCTATGACTACGATGCCCCTTCAAAGTCACGATTTCACTGCGCCTACCACCACTGCTGGTGGTGATGACATGAGTGACACCCGTAGTATGTCTGGGAGCATGTCTGGTGTTGTTCGCCGTGCTCGCTCTGCTACCGTCATGGAACTCGGCCCTTACCCCCAGAAGTCCCATTCTTGTCCTATTCCCACCTGTGGTCGTTTGTTCAAGCGTCTCGAGCACCTCAAGAGGTAAGCCAACCTCTGTATCCACACTTTATGATATCATCTTGTTAACAAAAATGTCCAGACATGTCAGAACCCATACCCAGGAGAAGCCCTATGTCTGCCCTCATTGCAGCAAAGCCTTCTCTCGGTCTGATAACTTGGCTCAGTATGTCCAACACCTATCATCTGCTTTTGTTTCTTGTTACGTTACTAATATCTTGAATTTAGACACCGCCGCACTCACGAGCGTCCCGAGGGAGTCGAGGGTTCCATTCATGAAGAGGAAGAAGAGTTCTCTGGCGAGGACCAGCTTGGTTCTGTTGAAGAGGCGTCGCCCGGTTCCGAGCATGCCTACATACCCGCATCTCTTAACAGCGCTGTCACTACTACTGCTAATTCTCAGCCTAGTATCACTGTGTCTGTCCCGCAGTCTATGGCTGGTTATAACACCATGCAGTCGTTGACTATGCCAATGACCATGAGCACTCATACAGTGTAAGGGAGGTGACTTTCAAAATAGTGTTTTGTATCTTTTCTTGTCCTTTTTCTTTTTTATTTCCCTTGGCATTTTTCTCTTCGCTTCGATCCCCCCTATTTTTGTTTACCATTTTTTAGGCACTTGAGTCACGATCTTACCTGTATGAATCCGAGGATGTACTTTTCTTTTCTATTTTGCTTGCTTAGTTCAGACATGTTACTGTGTACTGTCTGATAGAGTTTGTTGGTGTTTTTATATCCACAGACATGACATTTGGGCTCGAACCTGTTATTGTCTTGTTTGGCTTATCTGTGTTTTTTTTTTGGGTTGGAAATGTTTGGTCTTTACTGGGTCCGTTTTATCATCCATATCTTGCAATTTTCCTTTATCTAACACTTAACATATTTCCTTTTGTCTATTTGCCGCTTTTTCTGATTTGCGTTTTCTGCCATTGCTACCTCGACGTGGCCCACAGAATGCTGGCACCTCATTATTGTGGGAGATGTGATGTCTATTTATGAATTAGCAGTCCTTTATTAGGATTGTTGATGTTCTCGCACAAATCCCTACTCAATTTGTATTACCGAGACCATCTACTTATATCTTGGCTCAATCTCTGCTTGTTTTTCCCAATCCCTCTCATATCATTTCATTTTCCGTGTATCGGTCGTGACTGCTGATTGAATGATCTAATGATCGAAGCTGAGCTTCCCACAGAGCTGGCAGATCACCCACGCAATCAAAAAAACATTCCACATGTTCTCCACTTTAGAGATACAAATAAAAAAAAGAATTTAAAAACATTGATGCTGTGAAAGTCTGTATTTATGATTTTCCTCGTGAAATGTTGTTTGCCCTACCCGATCATCGACGGTGTACCGATCTTGCGCATACACCCGTGGAGTTAATCATGTGTATGTTTCTGGATAGAGGTTACACAAGAGCTCATGTAAGATTGGCATCTTTTGAAGAATCTATTGTCTTCCGTTTTCTGAATACATAACTATATACTAGCTCGTGGCGAAGAAGGCCACCGGAAACGGCAGCATTCGGGTTGGGTTGTTAGAATGGAATGAGTCTATAGGAGAAATTACTTGATCGGGCATTCAAGGCTGAGTGGCGCAATGGTAGCGCGTTGTCTTCCGGTTGTTCTCCAGCTTGGCAAAGGCTCAGGGTTCGAGTCCCTGCTTGGTCGTATCTTTTTGGTACCATTTTGACTATTGAGTATAATGGGTTCATCTTAATTCGGCTCGCGGCATGAAGTACATGATATTCTTTTTGTTATTGTTATGCCACATGCAAAAAGGTATCTTCGGTGCTCTCTCGATGCGGAGATGATCAACCGGCCGACGGGACATAAAGGACATAATAATTTTGACGAAAAATAACATACAACACCAGGCATTCCCACGTGGTCACCCACCGTAGTACTAATCCGGCACTCCGTGGTTTGACTATGGGGGAGCAGATGAGGCCCCGTATTTTCCACAGGCTATGGTCGTATGTAGTGGGTAGAGGGGCAGGAAAGCACTATCAGGCAAGGAAACTTTTATGTTTCCACGGCATGGTGATATCCCAAGTGATATTTCGTCCGTAATCCGGTTTTGCACTTAATGAAAATCTTTGGACTCTGGACCATCAATTAATGGACCAAAAAAGGAAAATACATACACTATTCAGAGGCCAAAAAGAGACATTGACTTCAATTTGAAGAAAAAGGCAATGCTCACTACCAGGGTGAACTGGCGACTTTCGCATTACTTAATATTCAACCTTGAATATTAGTACGACGCTCTAACCAACTGAGCTAAGCGAGCAAGGAACTTTGTTGGGTCCCGGGCCTGCTGTTATGACCCATGAGTCTCCATCAAGACACTGATGGACATCAGCGTCTCTTCTAGACATTCTATCATATCGCTATATAGCTGAAGGAACAAATATATGGGACCTCCGATATTCTTCAAACCCAAATTCTAAATTGGTGAAATACGCTATATTGGTATCGTACAAACAAACCCGTCTACCCTGATCACCGTCTCTCTCTTTCACCCTTCCCACCACGATCTCTACCAAATGACCTCTTTGGGCTCTCCATTCTTCTTGCCTCCCGCTCTGAAACTCTCAACTCCGATCCTCTCATCTTACCTACACCAGGCATATCTACTCTTGGTCCTACGTAAGCGCCATCCTTCTTCCTCTTCTTCACACCACTCTTATCACCCCCTAACCGCGCCAACACGATCCCGTTTTCTTTGGCCTCTTTCCTCCTTTTATCCTCTCTTGCCGCCTGCGCTGCCGCGCGACCTTTCCGGATATTCATAGGGATGTTCTCCTGGGAAATGGTAGAGCCGGCGGGATGGTAGAGTGCCTGGACACGCATATCTGTGGTTTTCCGGCGCAGTTTGCCCTCGGCGAAGGGTTTGTCGGTGTTGGAAACGACGTGGAGACGGGCCGTGGGGCTAGCTAAGAGGTGAGACTCATTCAATAAGCGTTGAAGTTCGATGTCTTGTTTGAGGAGTGTAGCGGAATCTTCAGGGTCGGAAGCATCTTCGTCGGCGGTTGTGGGTTGTCTGAGGGATATGGACGAAGCAATAAGATCGATAGGTTTGTTGCTCTATGCGAGATATATGTTAGCTCTATAGATAAGGCGCACCTTACAAACCACGAGTATAATTTACCATGAAAGCTTTGCGCTCATGTTTGGACATGGTAATTGATACAGATGGCATAGAAGTCGAATAATCAACAACCTCAATAGCCTCTTCGTCTGAATCACCACCATCGCCATCATCAACACCATTCCACTCATCTTCTTCATCATCTTCAAGTTCCGGCTCGGGGGCCTTTACGAGTTCTGGTAATGGTGCGAATTGCGCCTCGAAATGCTTCTTGAAGATGTCATGGACAGAAGTGACGTCGGCCGGAATTGCGGCAGCGGCCGCCGCAGCAGTAGACTTGCGCTTTTTTGCTGAGATCCTCATTATATTCCAGTGATTGACTTTTGAGATTCAATGGATGAGCCCGGTATGATTTTTCAAGTCGTTAATAATGCCAATTGAGAAATAGTGGTTTTCTTCCAATTTGGTCTGTCACAGATATATATTTTTTTCTTTTAGTAGTTCTAAACTATGGACTAGAATCATGCTTATCTTATCAGCTTCACATAAGCTGTCCTGTCGTCAACTTAACCCTAGAATCTGTTCTATTTATATCGGGCTTCAGGTATCAATTCAAGCATTTACTAATGATCTTCATCGTAAGAATGGTATATAAAAAAACGACTACATCGATATCGATGGGGTATGATATAAATTTCGAGAAATAACAAGAAAATTAGTCCCACTGGGGATCGAACCCAGGACCTATCCCGTACTAGAGAAACTGCGGGACGTCCCCCGCAGAGTCATCATGAAAAGATTGTGAAGGGATCGTCATACCACTAGACCATAGGACTGACTACATGTTCCGTCATGCCGAACGGCAATTGACTTTAAGCGAATATTTAACATAGTTATTATCTGGTCATTTGTCAGCTATCCTGAAATCTAGTATTCTGGCCAATCCGAAAAGTAAAATAAAGGATTAAGGTCAGTATCCAATGGAGTTAGTAAGTTTTTTTTAGCCCAGTAACCCTAAGTCAAGAGGATCATGGTTCTCATGGATTTTGTCCTGCCAGACACAAGAGCGCAACTCGCCGATGAACATATACACAAAGCACAAACGTGTATGTTTTGTGCAAGCCGGTAGACCAAAAAAAATGAAGGAATTTCATGGTAATATCTTTACATACATACATCGACTCACTGGTTGCCATCCAAAGGCCCATATATGACGCTAGATAGGTAGGGCGGGTAGGCGGCAGACCTTCTGTGCTTGGGTGGCTCGGGAGACTTTGTAGATACAAGGTGGGACGACGAGGAGCGGGCCAGATGCGGTGGGCCAATCATGAGACGTGCGCATTGCGAATCGTGGATGAGGAAGGTATGCGGTATGGAGGGGGAAGGACAGTTGTAGATGATCCGTACGTTTAAAACTAACACAACATCTTTGTTGGCAAAGACCATAATATAAGGTTGCTGTAGCGAACGTGGAAAAGATATTTAGACTATACAAAGGGATATAGGAATGAAATGATACCTAGCCTTGGGTGTAGAGCTGATTTAGATAGCTACATAACATCGTGTTTTGAGACTATTTGGGGAGTCCCTGTCACTCTACTTTGTTCTGCTCCGTACTTATAGCATCATGCATGTTATAGCACACCAGCCTCACAGCTTATGATAAAATTTGTGCCCACTCCGTACTACACTGAAGGATGAGTTTATAGTAAATATACTGATATCCAAATGGCTTGGCCAGTGGACTGCTCGTGGATATTCGGTAGCTTCAGAATATATATATATTATAATTATGTCTATCATTATAGATATAAGGAACAAGATATCTGGTTATTTGGACCGCTGATATATATGTAGATAAAAACCCTGTAGGTTTTGTCCTGGCTGGACTGTTCAGGCCCAGCCACGAGGTCAGCCTGCTCAAGAGATCTGGAGCTGGAAGGGATTAGAAGGAAGAGTGAAGTCTGATGTATTTTTTTTTTTTGCTTGTTCACGAAATAGGACAATCACGAACTTGTCACGGGGAGCGGAAAGTGTAAGAGTCGTAGGTGGTTGTTTAATTATATAGAAGTACATAAGTCATGTTTCTTATTAAATTTGAGAGCTCCAGAATAGTAGTTGTATGTATTTAAATAGTCAGTATTGGGGTGTTAGTCAGACTGGTGCTTGGCCCTAGATACATAGTTTTTCAAGTCCGGACTAAACTAGATCCTGTCTTTCAAGGCAAGAGGACTTGATTTAACATAATCTCGAGTTTCAATAGCACAAATCTATAAGAAATTGTATGTTTCTTATGTCAACTTTTATGCTACGGTATCCATATATCTTGAATATCTTAAGGTCTAGAGATATATGCTTTAGGGAGGCCTTTATTTACGGTGCAATTCATGACTATCGAGTTTTACAGTTTACGGCTTTAATCTGAGGCTAAAAAGCTACCACCTGTCAGCTTAACCTTGACAACCAAATTGGCCAGGGAGGACTTACCGAGTGTTTTGCTTGTAGACTGACTGAGGTCTGCTCGTTCTCTGCTGTAACCCTCCACCCTCCATTAGTGCTTATTTTTTCTTCTCTTCACCTGGTTTTCGTTTATGCTGTGGCTCAAGAGCAGCTTGTCCTTCATTCGTCCCTCTTTCCAGATCGTGACTTGGGAAGTGTCGATCTCGAGCACATGCTTAGTGCTAAAGATCAAAGTCGTGTTGGATCAAAATAACGTTGAAGGGATTGGATATCCGCCAGACGCATAATACAGCCAAGCGAGGCGACCGACCCGCAGTTAGCCAGTCAGGTTTAGTTTATTAAGCCGCTTGCTCCTGATTTCGTTTGACATTGCCTTGAGCACCGCCCAGCTTTGTCGCCAGCAAACATCACCGCCGATTCAGTATGCGATAGATATCGCATTCTCCCGGCCTTGAAGACACTAAACCCACTAACTCTAGTGTTATCCGTTGAATTTTTAGTTTTTGTCAGTATCTTTTCTTCTACTTGACTGCGCTTATTCCTCCTCAATCAGAAGTTCCATCTATAATATTCCATCGTCAAGTTCGATCGCAATTGCAGCAGTTACCCACATCTTTTAGCTAAGCTTTGGGCAAGTATCCAATTTGACTGAACGCATCACCGAACCAATATCTTTTTTTTTTGTTCTGGAAAAGCGCAAATTTTCTCGTTTTCTTAAACTCATCATCTATATTCCCATTTTATCATCAATCTCTGCAGTTTGAAATTGCATCAAACCAACCCTACCAAAAACCCTATTACGCCACTACACGAGAATACAGGTGTTGTATGCCGAGCTATATCGTAGCTCTCTCTGGCTCCGAAATCCCACTCGACCTTATCTGAAGCATCTACCATAATATTCAAGACTAGTGTCTTGTAGATGCCGTTTGTGTACACCATCACCAGAAACGTCTAAGCATACATTACAACCCTCCGAGTTTAAGCGACCACGTTCGATTGGTGTAAACAGTGGACACCGCTATTTCCAGTAACATCTCATATACATCAGTGATTCAAGGCACGTCAAGCGAATTTGTTACCCTTCTGAACTGGTGCTCAACACATCTATTTTCTGCCTAACGGCTCTGAGGCGCCTTGATATACACTATGGCTAGCCGGTCACCGTCGCCTCTCTCCTCACTTTCGTCATCTCCGTCTCCGACTCGGGTTCGTCATCCTCATGTTCCACCACCGGCCCCCGCTGCCCCTGCCAATATATCAAATTTGGAAGACGAAAATTCTGGCAAGGAGCCTTTTCCCGAATTGGACGCAACGGCACCTTTAGATTCGCCTTCGGGCGCCTCTTCCATTGAGGATGCGCGCTCCGCCGTGCACGTGCATGACTTGCGCCCCTCACGCCGTCCTAGTGTGGCTGGTAGTCTTCACAAGTCCGACAACCTTCAGCCGCCAGCGTCACAACATATACCACTACCTCCACCAGAAGATTATCATCCCCGCCGGGGAAGTGATGAAGACGACGGCCGCAGAATCAGAGGACATGGTGGCCCTCCGCCTCCACCAAGCCCACCTAGTCCGTCGCAACACACTATCCCGATGGAAGCCCCGATGCCTCCACAACCTCATGACTCTGGCAGCGGAGGAGGATCTGAAAGTGAAGCCGAAAGAATTGCCGCAAAAGAACGGAGAGCTCGAAAAGCCAGAGCCAGGAGTCGCGCCCAAGTACACCCACCATCGCCACCCCCAGAACCAGAAGTAACCGAGAGGGCAGATCCATCTGTTGCCAAAGATAAAGAGAGAGAAGAGCGTCGACGAGAAAAGGAGAGACTACGAGAGGAACGGGAGAGTGAGAGAACGATGGAAAAAGAGGTCGAATTTGCCAAAGAGACCAAGGAACGCCCGCGACGAGAGAGACGCGGCAGTATCGGGGCCCGAGAGAGATCGGAACGAGAGAAAGAAAAAGAGCGCGAACGCATACGGCAGAAGGGAAAAGATCGAGAGGAAAGACGATTACGGGCTTCTGAGAAAGAAAAGGAAAGAGAACGATTACGAGAGTTTGAACGGGAGAAAGAGCGAGAGACCACCAACGACGAAAAGAATTCAGAAGAGGACAGGTCGAAAGAACGCGACAAAGACGGCGAAAGACACTCACGACGAGAACGAAAAAACAGCGTCCGCCACAGATCTGATGACAAGAATGATGAGGAGGACCGAGTGAAAGAGCGCCATCGCCGAGAGCGTCGTGGGAGTATGCGCACCAAGGACCGTGAAGAGACAATCAGACCACACAATCGTGAACGCGAGCATCAACGGGCTGAGCGGGAAAGGGAAAGAGATAGAGAGCGGACTGAGCGAGAAATTGCTGCTGCTGCCACCGCCATATCTGTTGCCGCTGCCACAGCTACTGGCGAACGGGATAGACACCGACGAGGAACTTCACGCTATCAAGAATTTTCTGATCGAGATGTCGACACTGGCGATGACACGGACAGACGAAGGGAGCACCGTCATAGAGAACGAGAGCGGGAACGGGAGCGAGAACCGGACGTCAGGTTTAACCCTGTCCTACTTCCACCGCATCATTCTACTAAAGAACATAGGCATCCTTCCTACCGCGAACGAGACAGAGAAACCGACGAGAGCGATTTTGACCGGGAACGCGAACGTACCGACAGGGCTGTTCCACCACCGGTTGCTCAGTTACCCCACCCAGCTCGTCGTAGCCGGAGAAACTCTCAACCTTTACCGCCGTCGAACGGTAGCCCGCAACGTCGCCAGAGTCTTACGGAACGGATACGGAACAAGCTTAGACGAGATACTTCTACTCGGAAGAGACCCAAGAGTCCTCCAGCTACGGTGGTGCCGCCGATAGTTCCTCTAGCTCCTGGTGCTGGCTCTCCCAGCAGAGAACGTGAACGTGACAGAGACCATCGTGATAGGGACCGGCCCATATCTAGTGGCGGTCCTCCCCATTCACCTATGGGCTCTCCTTCGATAATGGGAGCTGAGGCAGGTGTTGGTGCTGCTGTAGCGGCGGCGATAGCTGTGGCCAACAACCCCCGAACCGATCCCGTCGACCGTCTGCGGGCGTGGATGGAACAATGTAATGCTAAGCATGGTTCTCATTGCTCCGGTCCTCCTCAAGCTGCGGGGACCTGGAGACCTAAATACCTAGTTGATTGTCTGGAGTTTCGGCTTGTCCAGCCTGAAGAAGATACCGAATATGCAGCCCTTTCATATGTCTGGGGTCTTGATCCTGGCCCTCCACCTACTGAAGCCAACAACACAATGACGTTATCCAGCAATTTCAATGATTTCTGTGATTCTCTTAGTAATGCTGAGATGTTTCCGGCTTTCATGGATGCCATGTGGCTCGTTCAGAAGATGGGTGTAAGATATCTTTGGATTGATCGGTTCTGCATCCTCCAAGATGATGAGGCTATGCGGGTGAATCACGTTCGCAACATGCCTTTCTTGTACTCAAATGCTTCTTTTACGGTAGTCGTTGCTCTTGAGAATGTCCAGCTCGGTCTCATTCCCCTTGATCGCAAGAAAGCTGCACCTGATTCAAAGGCTCTCCATGCTGATCTTCTTGCCGATTCTATGTGGAATCTCCGAGCTTGGACTCTGCAGGAAAGCATATACTCTCGTCGTTGTGTATACGTCTTCCACGAGGTATATACTTGGGAGTGCCACTGCGATACGTGGCAAAGTAACGTCCTCGGACTCGGTATTGGCGCTAACGGTACCTATTCCGGAAAGGTGGCCAAGCTCAAGGGCGTCAGTCCGACATCTGCTCTCAAATGTACGGCTCGTGTTGCGCTACCAGAATTTGCATTCCGTCACACTCCATGGCCGGATATGGATGAATATGCCAGAATTGCCATGGATTACAGTCGCCGGAGAACAACATATGTCCAGGATACACTCCGGGCCTTCACGGGAATTACATCGGTCTTGTCACGGACTTTTGCCAGTGGGTTTGTGTTTGGTATGCCGGTGATGTTCTTGGATGCCGCCATGCTGTGGAAACCGTCTGCATCAATCCGACGGCGCGTGTTGCCACCGGCCTCTCGGGGCCTGGACGCTCATGGTGCTCCTGGTAGTCCTGGGCCAATTCCGAGTTGGAGTTGGATGGGGTGGTTTTTCGATGATATGCCGTTAGACACATCGATCTGGCGCATGGCTGCTGACTACGTAGATGAGGCACCACCTCTCCGCAACCGGACACCACCCTTGAGACACGTTGGGCAGTTCCACTTTAGATTGCACAGTCTCGTCCGGTACTCATTAACTGATCAGGCAAAATCTCCCCCAATTCCTCTAGCTGCCACTGGTCTCGAATATCGCGGTCAACGCATTCGCAAAGACGCCGATCTTCCTGATGGTTGGGCCATTGGTCGTGATGGATACCTCCGGCATGCCCGCGATCCCGTGACACGATTCAGATACCCCATTCCCGTCCTCCCCGTTGCTGATGCCGGTGCCGAAGCTCTGAGTGGCCTTGGTGGAAATTTGCCGGGTAATATTCTCTCGTTCAAAGCTGAGCGGGCTTTCCTATATGTCCAACTTGAAGCCATGAAACCTGCCAGCCTCGAATCCATGGGCACACCCCCGATGGCTATTGGCCGCCTTGTCGATCGTCACGGGCAATTTGCTGGTTTGTTAACATCCCATGATATGTGGCTCGGCGTTCAGAGTTGCAACCATGAGCCCAATGTTGCCAATGGTGAGAAGATTGAGATTGTGGCGATATCCGTGGCGCAGGAACGGGGTGGCTCTGCAGTTATGGGAACTGAGGTGTACAAGGAGTTTTTGATAAACAACTCGTTGGAGTATTTCAATGTGTTATGGATTGAGAGGGTGGGCGAGGTGGCGTATCGGAGAGGGTTGGGTCATGTTTTGAGCGAGGTATGGAATGAGCTGGCAAGAACAGAAGTGGATATGTTGTTGGGATGAAGATGAGGAAGAGGAGGGAAGGGTTCTGGAGTGGGAATATAATTTGTATTTTTGGGGGGAGGGGGGGGGGGTTAGAATGTCTTGCATGGGATGTTTCAATTGGGCTTGTCTGTACTTGAGATGAAGCCATTCTTCATTATTTGACTGAGTTTATCAAATACCATTTTGTTTTGGAGAAGCACCTCTTTTGCTTTTTTGTTGCATATTAGGGTTGATTGGGATTTGTGGGAGCAGTTCACGAACTTGCCCAAACGGGAAGTATGGGCATATCATGTGACCAGAGAGGTTATTAGCATTTATTAAACATTTGCCATATTCAGTATCACGTCAAGTTATGATCCTTTTGGTATAATGTACTAGTCAGATAATGAAGGCAAATATTGTAATTATGCTAATACGCATTGCATGATGCATGCACTCAGCATGCAGAACTGCATTTAGAGAATTTGGTATAGGCAATGGGCTGATAAATACTATCAGAAGAGGATGGGATGTTGTAGGAAGGCCATAGATTTGTTGTGTTTTTGCATCATTTGTCAGGGCCGATGTATACATGAATTGTTGGAAGCCCAGTTGGGTGTCATAGATGCCGAGGCTGGTATTGATCAGGAAGTACAGATGCATTAGGTCTAGGTGGCTGCAGTATTATGTGGCTATATCTCATTGGTGGATGGGGAAAGGATATGGTTATGATGAATGTACAGTTTGAGTGATGAGAGCTGTGGGCTATACATTACGATGCGATAAAGGAAGATTTGAAGGTTAAGAGCAATATTGAGAGAGGAACTTTAGAGATATAATTGTTTAGAATAATACTGTCATGTCCCGAAGCAGATTGGGGCTTGATGAACAATATAGATCACTTCGATCAGATACCTTGGGCTGGTGTTAGGTATGTTCCAGCTTCAACAAATGGGGTTGTCCTCATGATGTAATACAACGAATGTTATCAAGTTCCTTGCAAACCCTTGACAAGCAAACCCAAATTGGCATCATGATTGATCCCCCCCCCCCCCTGTCTGTTCATCCCTTTGTCATCCTATCTAGCCATCTCACCTTAAAATCCTATTGTTCGTCTTCCGAACGTGAACAAAAGGGTTTAGACTCATGTTCTAGCGTCCTTTTGTTCGCCTTGTTTCTGGAATTCGGAGGATGTGTGACCTAGCATGTTATCGATTGCAAACATTATTTTCGTGCGATACATTGTTTGATGTATCCAGGAATAAAACGATTGCCGGCTGCTAAATCGGGAAGTTGTGCTCTCATTGAAAGCTGACGAGGATGCGAAGGAGAAAGAGAAAGAGCTGCGGTGATCGTATTGGGCAGCTACTCTGTTATGTTAACACAGGGCAAGGCTGGCGAAAGATGGGGAAAATGAGGTGGAGATCTTGACCATAGTTTTGGAAGACAAAATAAAGCTATATTTTCATGATTGAAGCCATCTGCAAATTCTTTATCATCTGCGTCTTTTTGTCTCTTAATTCATCTACATGTTTTCCATTGAAAGCATGCTTTGGCAAAAGTAAACATCACTTGTCAATGTGAGCATCAACATCTTCAAAAGTCTTGTGCTTTCTCGCTTTTCTTCATACAAATAGACTGTCATCCATCTAATGAATCTACATTTCAGGTCAGTGCTACTCAGATAATCCCCACTATCTGACCCAATGATCTGCCCCTAGTTGATATTTCCCCCGCACTATACCACCTCAAGCTCCCCACTACCGGAGCCACTAACCACACCACCTGATACTAGATTTTCTTTTTATCTTCCCTCACCAGGAATACCACCCAATCCGGCCGTCATCTGTAGTCAGCCCCCATTTCCAAATTCAAAGCTAACCCTACGTAGAATCCCACTCACCCATGACATAACACTGACCCCATCACCATCTCCATCCGCAAGCGAAACCAGAGCCGTCGTGTCCTTCCGTCACCAGGAGATGTTTGCGTTCCATGGGGTGCCGATGGCTCAGCGTTTGTCTGTAGTGTCTGCGTTTAGCCCGTCAGCTTGGAGGTTCACAAGAGCTCAAGTGGCAGATGGTCGGCGGGTGGTTCCGGAGAGTCTGTGTCTGTAATACCAGGCATATCCTGCAGAAAAGCGTCCATGGTGTGACGGAATGGGAAACACATCATTCCATCCTCCCCCCAGTTCATTTCTCATCTCAGGGAGGCTTCCTTTTTTGTGCTGCTCTACTTCTTACACAACGGTAAACTGGCCAATTCATCCACAATTATCGTGTGCCAATTGCCCGTCAATAGATCCCTGATTCTTTTATTCTCTTCTTCTGCCTCATTTTCATTTTCCAGTGATTGGATTCAATTTCACTTGGTTGACTGTTGCATCTGGCAGCGAGAAAGTTGGCAGAAGACCAAGTGCAGCTTTTGAGTATGTTTTCTAGCTTTTGGCATCCAGTTGTGCAGCCCGACGTCTGCAGCTCCGCAGCCCAACCCGCCCAACCTTGTTCGATACCCTGGCTTGGTCGATTGGCTGGGACGAGTTTGCTTGTTATTCGCCTATTGATGATTTCGAAGGGACCCGTCTGAAAGAGTTGCCGTGAACTTTATTAAATTCTTTTTCTATTCTCTCATTTTCTGCCTATTTTTCATCAGTATATTATAATCTATTTTCTTTCATCACCTGGTAATGGTCACTGACCATATTCTTGATCTACACTCTTGTTCTCCAAGCATTGAACCCCCCTGTCAAGTTATTAAGCTATATATCTCGGTGGGAACCATCATCCACCGTTCCAACCCATCATATATCCATATATCTTGCATGTACCATTCATACATGTTCATGCAGCCAGCCAGTCAACTCAGCGCACAACCACTACTAGCGAACCAGAGCCCAAATTGAGCCGTCCACCATCTTTCTTCACTTCAAAATTCCACTGCCTGTAGACGGTGGCAAGCCGATCATCTACCAGCGTGATCACCAGAAAGAACTCAGCCCTGATCTTATTTTCATCTTACAATTGCCTTTTCCCGAGACATTCATCGCTGATTGCTACTGGGTAATACTACATTCAATATCGACTTTCATTTACTGTATTCCCGAAAAATCAGTGCGTCGTCTACTACACCCCGCACAACCCTTTCCGCCTTTTCCCAGAGAGTCGGCGTCTCACCGCTAAAGCGACGCTGCCCAACATGCGTCTAATCAGTGCGGACAACCTTTTGCTACGGGACTTCACTGGAAGCAAATTGCCCCCTTACGCCGCGTTGTCTCACTGCCGCTTACCAGATGAGATTTGCTACCATGACATGGTGACTGGGTGCAGCCGGTCCAGTCGTGACGATACCGATGACGGCACAACTACTGAAGAAGAGTTTGATTCAGAAGACTCGCACAGCGATTCCGACAGTGATGTCGGTCCAACACCACGACGCAGTCATCCGGGCGTCCGTCGGAGACCTAACTATGTTGATGCCCGCAGCCACAGTCGCAGCCGAAGTCGATCTCGTCCGCGCTTGGCGACGAATGCCCAACGTGAAAGACTGCGGAGAGTCCCCAGTGCATATAGCGAGTATGAGACGGATCCAGGCGTTGCCACGCCGATGACTGATGCTCGGTCCAGCCGTTCGTCACTTGGCGAGAGGCCGTCGCCGCCTCTATGGAAGCTGCGGGGGGCGCTCGAAGCAGCGAAGAATGATGGTCTTGATTGGGTGTGGATTGACAGCTGCTGTGTGAACATTAAGTCGAAGAGCGAAGTCAGAGAGGCTATTGAAGGAGCATGGAATATTTTTGGGAATGCGGCGGCAGTGTATATTTATATGCATGATTTCGAGTTGCCTAAAAACCTAAGTGACATGGATTTGCCCGAGAGTGATGAGGACAGCGACGAGGATGGCGGTGCAGGTCTCGGAGGCGGCCGATATGAGGATGTAAGTCACATGCTTCACTTGTTATCTCTAGTCCCTGGAACCCATACATTAACAATTTGCAGTGGCGCAAACGGTTCTATGCGTCCAAGTGGCATAGACGGGCCTGGACACTGCCGGAAATGTTGGCCGCGAGATCATTGACCTTTTTCGACCGTAACTGGGATAACGTTTCCGCCGCTGTTCCGGAGGATATTGTCCTGCACACGGCCTTATCCAAGGCCACACTTGTCCCTGTGGACGTCATCGCCCGGCAAACACCTCTCGATGACACACTTGTAGCTGCCCGCATGTCTTGGATGGCCAACCGCGTTGGTGGTCAGCCCGAAGATCAGGCATATGCCCTTGCTGGGCTGTTTGGCATTCATATTGAGGTTCGTCTCGGTGAAGGAGCCGTCAAGGCCTTTCACCGACTTCAGCAAGAGATTCTCAAGACATCGACCGACGAAAGCATCTTGCTCTGGGATTCGGAGCGTACAAACAATAACTTCCGCACCGGCCTACTAGCCGATCGTCCCGAAGATTTCCTTTCTACCGAGGGTATTCTCCCCGCCCCGGCCTTCCTCATGCCCAACAAGGCAGTTTGGAGCATGACCAACCGTGGCCTCCAAGCCTCGCTCTCCATGACGCCTCATGCTTCACCCTCCCGCATCGGGAACTTCCGCCGTGTCTGGCTCAATCTCTGCAAACGGGAGTCTCGTCAATTCATGTGCTTTTTCATTCAACAGATTGGCGATAGCGATGAATATGTCCGCATTGGCTCAATCATTCCGGTGGAGACAGACATCAACGCCTTTTCCAAGGAACGTCAGCAACAGACTATTGTAGTCCCCCAGATTCCAGCTGGTGCCGAGGAAAATTATGCCATGTCTCCGCGAGCTTCCTTTTCTTCCTCATCATTCCGGGGAGGATTAGTAAATAGCAGTGCCAGTAGCCAGTCGCGGCCCCACGTTCGCTTCCATCTTGACGGTGGCACCCGTCGGGGAGTCCCATACACGCCCGCTCACCGGCCATCCTGGGCCATGTCACCCAGTATCATTGAATGTATCTCACCTATTCCCCATGCTGACACTTACGTTGCCATTCTTCAGTTTGAGTTAAAGACGCCGAGTCATGCTGCCAAGGTTGAAGGCAAGTTCCTGGTCGTCGCCTGCGTCAAGCTACTTCGCGATCTTGGTCGGTGGATCTGCGCATTGCGCATCGATGAAGCCGAAGACTACCGTAATGAGATGCCAAACTTGACACTCGGCGAGCAACGAACTCGGAGGGACTCTCTTGGAAGCGGAGGGACCTCAAGAACCATGGCGCAACTTGACGTTGGTATTGAAGGCGATCGGGAGATTCGCGCTGAAGTGTGCGAGGCGATCGACTGGCACGAACAAGCCTTTGATATTATGATCACCTGCCCCGTACCCAGTCCAACGACTGCGCCTCCAGTTGGCCCCGGTGGCTGCGAGAAGATTCTGCGCGGAAGTACTCCTCTGAGTCTCAATACCGGCTCTCTAGGCGGTATGCCTACCATTCCGGGCGGTCCGCCGTCAGCCGGGGCCCACCGTTCTCGTCAACGATTCTCGGGACCACCACCTGCTGCTGGTTTCCCGCCACCATCAGCGCGGATGGGTAACAGAATCCCTCGCAGTATGTCCGTCGACCATGGTTCATCGCCTTATATGCCACCGCTGCCTAGCGTCGGGATGCCTCCTTCATCTTCCTTCAATGGCCCCATTCCTGGTCCTCGTTACGGTCGTGCTGGTCCTGAAGTCTCGCCTCCTCATTCCACTCGTGCCGGTGTCACAGTCGGCCGCAAACGGGAATCTTGGGGTGGTCCTCCCATTGGAGCTCCGCCGACACCACTTAGTCCACCTCGTCGGCCGACAACCGTCCGTCCAGGTGAGGGCCGCGGCGCCACAAGACCACCACTGACCCGTCCTGCCTCGCGTTTTGGTCACCAAGGCTATTCGCCTTCTAGTTATGATACACCACTGTCCGCCGGCTCTCGTCATCGCAGAGACAGCAGTGGTGGTGCTTCAGGCTACGACCCCCTCGACCGTGACGGACGTGGCAGCTTCAGTTCTGACCGCCGCGGACATCCTGACAACAGAAACCATCATGAAGACCTCGGAATGCCTCCTCGACGCTCCACCTGGACCCCTGCTCCTGGTCAATCAGGACCTGGTCTCGGCCTCGGCATGGGCTTCCCGCCAGATCGCGGATATCCTCCTGCCCCTCCTTCACAACATATGCCCCGCGACCCCTATGCTCCGCACGGTCATTCCAGTTCCTTTAGCGGAATGCCACCTACGTCCATGTACGACCGGTATGACCAGCCCAGTCCGACGACAAGATCGTTTAGCGAAAGGATGATAGAGCGGGATCCATACGGGATAGGGCCGTTGCCTGCGGCCCCGATGCCCATTAGGATTCCGATAGGAATGAGTGTTGGAACACCAACGACAAGTGCAGGGATGATGGTGCCGGCGGGGCAGGGAGGAGGAAGGAGGGGGCCATATGAAGAGTGGGGAGAGAGGGAATATGGAGGGTATGATCACGGGTATCGGATGCATTGAGACAAGAAACAGAAAAAACTTGTTATTGATCAAGTGACTGATTGAGGTAAAAAAAAAAGACATGTTAGTCGGGATTGTTATGACGATATCATTTGAGATATCTTGACGAATTTCCTTTGTACCGATTGCGAATCTCACTTATTTGACGGCCTTGATATATGATAATTGATTTTGTATTCCTGGATACTACCACAAAAGATGTCCCTGGATCATCGTGACCCTTTCAAGCATGCACATCACAAACCCCTTCAAAGATGGAAAATATTTAATGAAAAGCAGTAAATTGATGAAAGCATAAACTCCATGACCCGCCCCAAAATTTGATGACAAGATAATAAGGAAATAATGTTCAGGCCAAGACAATAAAATAACAAGAAATAGAAAAAGAAAAAAAAGAAAAAACACAGATACTACCCAGTAGGCCCTCAAGACTAAAAAGATAAAAAATAAAGATAAAAGCCGAGCCGAGACATTACCATCAATACATCCTCATATTTTCAACATCACATGACATGACCTAGGACAAATCCCCAAGAACACTCTACGCTTCGGGATCCGCCCCTACGGGTTTGTCGTCCTCTTTGTTTTCACCCTCCGACTCGGCATCCTTTTCCTTCTTTTCCTTCTTCGCCTTGTTAGCGTTTGATATCAACTTAATTCTTGGCGCAACAGGCGTGGCAGAGGCTGATGCCGGTGTTGAAGCATCGGCACTTCCGTCTACTGATGGCGCCGCAGCTGTCTCATCGCCCTCTAGAGGTTTTCCAGATTCAATGGCGGCCAGTTCATGATTGGATTCTAATTGCTTCTCTAACTCCTTGACGAAGAATTCCTGGCAATTTTTAGTAAGCAGTTCATCGGATCAATGATAGGGATTCTCGTTCAGAATAAACTTACCTCCATCATCTGTGCATCTTTGTACAATACACTGCCATCCTCATTGTACGTTCGGCAGTTCGTCAGCATCAACTCGATATCTGCCCGCATATCCGCCAACCTCTTGTACTGATCCTTCTTGATCTTCTTCTCGATTTGCGACATGCAAATCGGGTTCTGGATTATCATGTAATAATCAGGGAAGTCACGCTTGGGCGGCAGCTTGACGAATGGGCCAATGACGAGACGCTTGCCAGGATCGCTCTCATCTTCCGGTGGAGGCTCAAGTAGATCATCTGTATCAAGGTTCATCAAACTATCGAACAGATGGCGAAGAGCCTTGTTGAGGATGGCGCGCTGAGCAGGAGGAAGCTTCGTCGGATCAGGAGGGGTATTTGTGCTACCCTTTGGTCTGCCAATAGGCCCACGACGCTTTTTGGGAGGCGCCTCTTCGTCACCATCATCCGCCTTGCGCTTCTCAGCATTCTTGCTACCTGGCTTGCGACCACGCTTCTTGGGTGTCTCCACCTCTTCAGTGGAACCACGGTCAGCGCCAGGCGAGGTACTATGACCAACCGCATTGGCAGCGGCCTGTTTGCGCAAGCGGTTGGCCTCACGCTTCTCTTTACGCGCTTGTTTGCGGGCCGCTGCTTCTTCAGGAGTGTCCTCATCATCGTCGACAGCCAAAAGCCATTGCTCTTCGGTAAGACCATCGTCATACTTGACACGAACACGCTCACGAGCACCACGACCCAATTCAACAACTTCCTCTTCCGCTTCAGGATTACCTTCGTTGAGGTAGATATCCGGCAATTCTTCGTCCGCCATCAAACGAGGTTTGCTCTGGCAACCAGGAGCAGTACCGTACACGGGATCATTTCGGCGTTCCGCATCTAGTTGTTGGAAGATTGCAAGCTCCTGATCGTTACGAGCCAAGATTTCGTTGAGTTCCTCATCGTCCATATCGTCTTGGTCACCACTATCAGCCATATCAGCAGCCTCCAGAAGCGTACGAAGCATGGCATCACGATCAGTCTCAGAGGACTTGTTATCGAAACGACCAGCTTGAATGACCTTTCCATCCATGTCAAGCTTGTAGCGCGCACGCTCCAGAATCTTCTCTTCAACTGAGTTGGATGAGATCAAACGCAAGATACGGACTTCATTCTTCTGGCCAATACGATGGGCACGATCTTGTGCCTGAAGATCCTGGTGAGGGTTCCAATCGGAATCGTAGATGATGACAGTGTCGGCTGTTTGCAAGTTGAGACCAAGACCACCAGCACGAGTAGACAGCAAGAACATGAAGTACTTAGAGTTTGGGGCATTGAACTCCTTCAGCAAATCGGAACGCTCGTCAGACTTCGTAGTACCATCAAGACGAAGGTACTGCAAACCACGGTATCTAAGATAATCCTCCATGATGTCCATGATAGCAGTCATCTGGAAGAACATAAGGACACGATGGCCAGAAGCCTTGTACTTAGGCAAGATACGGTCCAAAAGCTCGAACTTTCCGGCCGTACGCCAAAGCATATCATTGCTGACACTCAAAGGATTGAGAATACTCTCAACTTCGTCAAAAACGAATGGATGGTTACAAAGCTTACGCAACTGCATAATCATGTTGCTGAGACCACGAGCACCAGTCTTTCCACCCTTGTCGCCAACAGCGATCTTGTTATGAGTGACCATTTGCTTATACAACTTGGCCTGAAGAGAAGAGAACTTGCACTTGATGACCTTCTCTGTTTTGTCGGGAAGATCCTTTTCGACATCCTTTTTGAGACGACGCAGCAAGAAGGGCCGCAGGACCTTGTGCAGACGACGAATGACCAAAATCTGCTCTTCTTCAGTGAGCTCCATTTTGTCTTGGCTACCAGTATTGGCGAAAGGAGTGTTGAACCACTCATCAAACGTGGCAGCAGACTTGAAAATATTGGGCAGAACGAAGTTGAGCATGGCCCACAGTTCACCAAGGTTGTTCTGCAGAGGGGTGCCAGTCAAAATAAGACGGAACCGAGTCGAGTAATAGTTCTGGATGGTGGCACTAAGCTTGGATTGAGTGTTCTTCATACGGTGACCTTCATCAATGATCATGTGGAACCACTTGATCTTGGACAACAGAGGACGGTCCTTGATGATGTATTCGTAAGTGGTAAGTAAAACTTGGAAGTTACCCAAACGGATGCGATCCTGTTGTTGACGACGAGCGTTAGGAGGACCCTTGTACACAACCTTTCCAACCGACGGAGCCCACTTGTCAAACTCCAGGTTCCAATTGGTCAAGACGGAAAGAGGAACGATAACTAGATAAGGCCCGGGTTGATGCTTCCGCTCGATGAGGTATGTGATAAGAGAGATAGTCTGAATAGTCTTTCCCAGACCCATTTCGTCGGCCAAAATACCGTTGAGGTTGTTGTTGTATAGAGACACCATCCATTGAAGACCCTTTAACTGATATTCCTTCAGTTTACCGCCAACCAAAATGTCAGCCTGCTCGGTGATCTCTTCCTTGACACGATGAGCAACAGCATAGTAATCGATTTTGCCGGTGGTTTCCGCATCAGCAACATCTTCCTCATCGCTCTCCTCAAACTCGGCACCGTATTTCTCGGCAGCTTTACGTTGTTGTTGTTTGACCGAAGAAGCCAACTGGTGCAAGAAGCCGTCGGTCTGTCTAAGCAGGTGGGTGATACGAGTGTCCTTGGCCTGGTCAAGCAGCTTGAGATAGGCTTCTTCATCGTTAGCCTTAAGGGCCTGCAGACGTTGCTTGGCCGTACGCTCAATGCGTTTCTGTTCCTCCTTCTCAATGTTAAAATGCTGGGTGAACATGATCTTAGACAGGCGGTGGCCACGCTGCTGGTGAGAGAGTGCGACGTTGGTGATCTCGTTATGGTGGGTGTGAATAGCGAGAAGGAAGTCATCATGCTTCTTCTTCTCGCGGTTCTCCCGTGCATCACGCTGCTGTTTCTCAAGCTTTTCAGTGATGCGAGCTTCACGAACATTGTGCTTCTTGAGACGACGGTAGCTAGATCTGTTAGTGGTCATGGCAAGGTTCTCAAAGTGAAGCATCTGGCGAGCAATAGACTCTCTCAAAATACGCTGACGGCCGAACTGCTCAATAGACTTCTTCTCGATCAAAGCCTTGACACGGTAGCTGTCGTCGACCTCAACTTCAGGCTTACTGGCATCCCAATGGCCAAGATCGGCAGGGAGTTCTTTCAAATCCGAGTAGCGCGCGCGCATGCGGTTCATGATAGCATTCTCACGCTCATACCTCGCAGACTCAAAGTCGAGACCCAAAGGGAACATTCCAGGAACAAATAATCTATGTTTGCGAGATCCATGCTCGTTGAAGCTAATAGCGGCCTTGACAAGACCCGCAGCATAAGGATCTTTGAACTTGGAATAGAGGCTGATTTTAGGTTTGTTCTGTGCTGATTCTCTAGCGACCGAAGGATCGGGTAATGTTACAGAATTAGCAGAATCTTTGCTAGCGTCGGCACCAGTGAGAGGTGCTTGATTTGGTGGTAGTATGAGCGAAGCAGTGATTGTGGGCTCAACGGCAGTAGTTCTACGGCGCATCCGCTGCGCAAACAAAGACTGTTGCATGGCATAAGGCACCCCCTGGTTCTTGGATAAAAGACGGAAAGCATTGATCTGGCTCTTAAGTAGGTTCATTTGAGCGGGTGTGAATTGGTTCACAATGCTTGGAAACTTCCCATTTCCTGATGGCGACTGTGAAACCTGCTGAGTACCGGTGGCAGTATTCCGATCACCACCATGAGAAAAGCCATTTTGTGAAGGATGTTGTTGCTGACGACGTAACTGTTCAAACTGAGCCTGTGCGTTTTTGATGAAGTTTTGTGTTTTTAACAGCTCCGGATCGTTCCCAGCGACGCCTTGCTCTTTAAGTTCCTTGAGTTTCTGAGGGAGCTAGGTTAGCAACATGTCCCATGGCAAAGCGATGCCGTTTCTACATCAAACAGTGTATGGTTATATTATCGGTGGGTCGGGGATGGGATGAGAATTCGCTCGTACCTTGAGAGCAGCTTCAACTTCACTCTTGCTGTAACCCGTCTGCATCGGCGACGGAGCCTGATGCTGAAGCATCATGGGCGACGGCATAGTAGCCATCGCAGGCGTAGTGCTCATAGCGACGCCCTGTGGTAGTGATTTGATAAGAGTATATTCGTGCAGGCCACGCAAAAAAAAAATCCCAAAGCGGTTGACCACTCAACGCGTACAGTCCAGATGCAGCTTCGGCAGGAGTGACAAAGCTCCGTATTCTGTTCTGGAGGGCGACGTCTTGCGGCGGTTGAGTACTAGTGCCAATTGAAATTACCAGATGCGGCGTCGCAGTAGTGGCACCGGTTGCGACAGATGGGATGGGCGATGATAAGCCTCGTGGCGAATAAAAAAAAATGGTGATGGATAAGAATTGATTGAAGAGATATTGTTGTAAAAACAATGGACGCCTATAGAGCGCGTCGTTATATCGAAGATAGTGAAATGGTGCAAACGAGTGGTCTGTAAATGCAAGTATCTACTTTTCAATGTATACTAAATCAATTAGCGTCAATATCCACCAAATGTCAACGCGTTTTTGCGATGGAATATGCGCGATCGTCGATGGCCGGGCCAGATTAGAGTTGGAGTACTAAGTCCGGGGCAGGAAGGTAAGAGACAAACGAGGCCAGCTGCACACTAGAGTGGGCAGCACGCTAATTGCAAGCCAAAATTCCAAACAAGCGCGAGGCAAAAGTGGACAAGGCAAAGATTAACTAACCTTGAACAGCGGTGGTAGTGAGGCTGAGCTAAGCAAAAATGAGCGAAAAGAGACCAAAAAAGCAAGCTACAGCTGCAAGCTCTATGTGGGCTTTAAAAACAGTACAAATGGCACAAGAAAATGACGAATAGATAGATGCTTCACGACGCCTGCAAGAAATTTTCTCAACAACCACAAGCTTCTAAAACGTCTTCTTACTGCAAGAGCTGCAGCCAAAGAAGATGCTGTGGTGGAAAACGGCAGCTATCTCGGCGCCACAAAGTGAAAATGAAAGGCGAGAAAGATAAAGTTCAATATGAAAGAGAAGAATAAATGGTACACGGGAGTACTCTGTACAATGATCGTAAAGTACAGCTCGGCGAAGCTTTCGCAATACCAAGGATCGTGTGTTTTGCAGGGCACAAATAGATGAGGAAATGCTAGATGATGCGAAGGACGAACCTAAACACAAGGAGCAGAAAAAAAACACAAGCCAAAGCCGATGTCAAACAGTTGCTAATCAAGGTGTACTGTAAACCACTACTAGGGTCAACAGGTTATTCCGTCCCGTAATGCAGTGCTTCACAAGTGAGTTGATTTCTGGGCAACAAGCCGAGGGAACAGAAATTGCGGTACGTGCGATCTGTTTCTGTGAGAAAAGGGCGCGTCGGGGCAGGGAGTTAAGTCGCGCCTGGACGACAACCGCAGCAGAAATCCGGACCGATATTGTTTTGCCGAGAATCAGAAAGCTAGCTGACAGGATATGGAATTTGTAGAAGTTCTAAACACAATGAGTGTCTTGTTGAATGAAATTGAGTGCAATCCTGCAACGATACTCACGATGTGGAGTTGCGGCTCTATTTCTTACCAAAAGTAGTGTGCATCAAGGTCGTGATCCTATTCTGCTATCCCAAAGACCAGTTTTTGAGCCTCAAAATCACGAAAATGCGGCGGTATTTACTGGGACTGCGACGATGCTGTTGATGGCGCGGCCCAGGACAAAGCAAGACCTGAGCGCTATTCAAGGCGTACCCACTTTACTTGATTATTGGCCAATCATGAGCTGCCACTGCCGTCCTATAGACCCACATGGCCCAAGATCCAGGCTGCCTAGAAAAACACGCTCAAATGCAGGGATCTGTCAGAGATATTTTATACCCGACTTTTACCCGTGAATAATATTATGTACTGGTCATGTGGAATATCACGTGAACTGTGAGACGCAACTGCAAGTAGTTCACATTGGGTTAGGGCGGCAAGGTGCTTGGCCAGTGACGATCTGAAGCGGTGGAGAGTCTGATTTGACCGAGTGTGAAAGATAGTTTGGTCGTCAATCTGATTTTTCGCTCTGTTGACCAGGTCGATTCCACTTTTTCGGAGTCGATTTTCTTGCCAGAGTCAATTATGGGCTTCTTTCTGGTATCAAATTCAGACGACGCATAAATATACGCAATATCGAGCCGGTGAAGTCAAGACTGGATCTTTGACTGTATCAGAGGTATGACCTCATAGTAACTTTTAAATATCATCATGTGGAAAATAAAATATGATTTGGGATTGACTCAAGTGAACTTGTGTAGGTGAGAAGTATCTGCTTGTGACAAAAGAGAAGCCATGGTGATGATGATGAAATCTTGTTAAAAGACAAAACTATGCTGTGTCTAAAAGGATAAAGAATGGAGAAGAAAGAGAATGAAAATGAAACGGAAGACTACGCTCAAATTGGAAGGGAAAAGAGTGGAAAATCCCAAGAAGGCGGTCGGTGGTCGACTTGACATCCGCCAACAGCAAAAATGCAGAAACCTGAGCACCAACGCCCCAGAATGCCAAACACCGGATGGGATGGTCTCATCCTGTCAGGCTTCACCTATGTCAATAGTTGATATTGACAGCACCATCACGGAATCTACAATAATAACTATATTATATATCAAACCACTTTTATGACCACTCTTAAAAATATTGGTTCCTTTTAATACAATTGTCCTTTCAAAAATCAATCGACTTCACTTTGTTGAATCCGGAGATTCGCATCTAACCACGCACCCACATGATTATGGATGGCGGGGTTTAGCAAGGCCCATCACGTACATTCATATCTATCATACCAAGATACTATCCGGTCAGTCACACATAAATCACATATTCTTGATAATTTCAACTTCATTCTGTGAATGCCAGTTATTAGGTTGGAGAATTCTAAATTTGTCCTGCGATAACGTCGAGCGTAGTATCTATGAGTGGAAATCACCAAGATTTCAATAACTTAACAGTGAAAACCCATATCAAGACATTCTCAAGTCTCCCTTTTTATATGCATCTACTTATAAAAACAATTCGGTTTGAACATAACAAAAAAACAATTCGGTTTGAACATAACAAAACAACAAAGCATTTCAAAATAGGCATATATCTTTTTACAATATTGGTTCCAGAAAAAAGTACACAATCAACCCTATCATTGACCTCACAAAAATAAATTTAACCCTCACCACAAATACCTAACTAGGAAAGCAAAAAAAAAAAAAAAAGCAATAAAAAAGGTGCTAAATAAAGCGAAGACCTGAAATCACAAAAAAAAAAAAAAAAAAAAAAACTGAGAACAAAAAAAGCAGACTTGGAGTTGGGGCAAACCGGGATTGAACCGGTGACCTTTAGATTGTAGATTTACTAAAGTTGCGCTTCAGTCTAACGCGCTCCCAACTGCGCCATTGCCCCAAAACAATTGAGCTTGTTGAATGGTCAGAATCATGACAGGAATTTTGAGATATAGGTGGAGCGCGATCTTCACCGGCCAGTCTCGGTGAAACCAAGTCAGGTGGCTTGTGAGAAATAACACCGATCCTGGAATGCAGAATGCGGAATGCAGGTAGGCTTGTTTCCAGAGATATATCATGACTACCTATATATAGTGTCTCCATCGTTAGATATATGTTACCCTGTCTGTAATTCATGGATCCCTAGTCTTCCATCATGATATGCAGATGCTTGGTTACGTCAATTATACCAGCAATATGGGTGTTGATAGCTCGCATCTTTGCGATAACATAATATATTCTATTACAAAGTCACCTATAGCGTTGCCCAATTTGAATTTTAAGCTTATCGGGAAATAGACTTATACTATATATGTATAATCCTCACCATATTATAGTCATGTTTTTTAGACCCCATATGCCTGGAGTCAGTTGTCTCCGAGATATGTAATGTGTGATAACTCAGCCACAGCATTTCAGCTCCACATCATCCTCACTCCCTCGCTATGACTTAACCCAGAGCTACCACTCTGGCGCTTAAAGACACTGAAAACAGCTACACACTACACAAAAGCTGGATCGCATTGATTACCAGAATATCACATTGTTATTTGTATTCTCAATATCATGAAGAGTGGGTTTAAGGGCACTGGTAATCACAATGGCCTGGTGTCAGTTGGAGACACTAGCTTGGCCAATGACTGAACACACACAATATGATAAACACAGAATGCCACTGACAAAAAAAACCAATGCTCTTATCAGGGGAAACTACAGAATCTGATCGGGCACCAATGATTGTCCAGTTCTTGATATGTCACACAATACCCCCGCTATTCCGTAATTACCGAAGTGACATACCACCTCATATTACTTGTCACAATATAGATGAAGAAAATCAGACAATTATGATGGCATGTAAACAACCGCGATTTAATATTGGATAAATGATTTAGTGATATGCTAGTGGGGAGAAGTAGATAACTTGTACCAAAAAGAGTAAGTAGTTCCGAGACTACAATAATGAAAAGGGATAATGTGGGGCTTTTAACTAACGATGAAGATACGCGGCTAACAGTAGAGAAAGTTTCTGTCTAAGGATTAGATTAGGAAATAGTGAGATGGTTGAGATGATTGAAATTTTACAAATAAATGGAGGTTCTAATATTACTATTGTATTTACAATGACCAGACTCACAAAAGCTGATTTTGTGTCAAAATATTCGCAAGAATGTAGAAGCATCGGCCGTAGAGACTTCACTATAATATTATTATGTAAACCGGCTATAGCCATCATCAACAAGTGCATAGAGCAAACCAAACCCATCACTATATACAAACAAAGTGGAAAATAACATTAATGGAAACATGTGTAACAGAACAATACCGGGAATATAACAAAGATTAAAAGATCGGTCTTCCGACAAGAGACAAAAGATAACGTAAGAAACCCACGATTAAGATGCCCAAGATACCCAGAGATAGAAAAAAGAAAACAGATATATCGCTGTCGATGAACCTTGTCCAGCGATCAAATCATAAATCATGAACCACCAACTCAAAACGAGTTGCCCCCACAAAAGACCCCTCTCCAAATACACAAAATCATCATCTGACATACGATGATGTCTCCTTACCCTTATCTTGTCCCTCCCATCTCCGACTTGGGAATCGAATACCCACTCGCATACCTATGCCCCGCAAACACACTCGCTGTCTGAGCCCCACTCTCAAACGGCCCACCATACGTCGTCATATTCCCAACTGAGAATCCATTTCCATGTGTCGTCGAGCCAGACGCACTAAATGTGTACATGCTGCCAGTCCCCGGCGTGGTAGGCCCGGGACTTTGTTGCCAGGCGTGGGCGGTACCGGAGGTGGACGAGGGGTATAGTGGCGAGGGGAAGTCAGCGTTGACGAGGCTTGGGCGGCGTTGGGGGTCGTGGGATGGATGAGTGGCAGTTGATGATGATAGGTCGGGAAGAAGTACTGATGGCTGGTGGACAGATATGCCAGTGTTGACATATGGTTGCTATGAGGATGTTAGCATATCCAGTGATGATAGATACAGAAAAGAGGGCAAGCTTACTGGTAAATCATTGAGGCTGTATGAGCCTGATGGAGGAACATTTAATCCGGCGCTGGCGGACACCGGAGGTAACATTCCTTGTGGATGACTGTGGGAAATAGGTTGCGGGGGCATCGAGTTGCCATGAGCGCCATATACATCTCTGACCGAACGAGGCCGACCAGCTGATGGATGATGAGAGGAGTTAGGATCATCATCTTTCCTGACCCCGGATGAAGGATCAGGGTGACCTGCGTTCTCAATCGTCTTTTCATCAATCATGACCATGACAGTAGTTTCTCCATCTAGCTTGATATTAGAGCATGTTTCATGATGAACTTGGCTAATGACAAACTCACCGATTTCATTCCTCAAATAACGTTCCTCTTGTTTGGCTACAGCAAAGATCTCCATTAAGAAAGGTTTCTTCTTGATATTGCTTGGGTTCTCTTTATCGTTGAAGAATGCCGACAGCGCATCCCAAGTAATCTCCTCAATCTTCTTGATGTTCAAGTTTGACTTGGCAACCTCGGGATGCTGCTTGTTAATAGGTTTTGTAACAAGCCGGATTATGTGGGTCAACAAGTTGACTCGCTCTGAAAACAAATGCAAGTTAGTATTTTGGCCGCAGGAAATATGGCCTTGTACGAGATACCCAAGACATAAACAACCAGGTCTTGGAGATAAGGCCCCACAAGTACGAATGAAAAAAACTTACCCTTTTTATATAAATGATCCGGCTCCTTGTGCCGCACCTTGTCCTCCTTTGACGTTGCCTTTGGCCACCAATCGGGTGCCCTCTCATCCCTCCCTGTATACGGATGATGCGATTGTTTCTTCGGCTCCACAGCCTTTACCCAAGCCTTTGCTATAATTTTGCAGGCATTCTGTTGGCAAGAGCGAAGCCTTTGTTGATAAAAGTTCCACACGGCCTCCGAATTTCCGATCATGAGGGGACGCCGGACGATGGAGCGGGGAACGGGCGGATCGTCGTCGTCGGAGTAGTCATACTCATCGGTGAATCGGCGCTTCTTGGTGGTGGAGTGGCGGTCTGCACTGTCGTAGCGGCGGCCACGATAGTCTGAAGGGATCTCAGGGCTGCCTTCGGTGCCGTAGAAAGAACCGTCATCTGGGGAAAAAATAGTGTTATATTAGCATGGTCTGTTGAGACATATTAACAAGAGTATATCTTACTATTGACCCTGTTCATCGTGGTAGCAAACTTTTGAGAATCAAAGAAGCAACGAATTGTTGCTTGATCCAAGTTTGTGGGACCAGAGAACATGGCCACTGAACCGTCCTCCAATAACGCACCCACAAAGCAGTCTTTCAGCGGGATCTGGCAGTATTCTTTCAATGCTTTGTCGATTTGCTATAGACACAAGGTCAGGTTTTTGCGGTTCTCCTAGTTGTGATTGGGATTCAAGAAGTCTTACCATTGGCCGCTTGTGGTGAGGCGGTATCAAAGCAGAAGAGTTGTGTGATGACATGCCGACTACCGGTGCGATGCCAGGGCTCTGGGAAGAATTCTGTTATTGTTGTTGCTGTTGCTGCTGTGCTGCTTGCTGAGATTGATGTGCAAGAACCCCGACAGAGGAAATACTACTTTGTGACGGCGGAGGCACAGAAACTGGAGCAGCAGCATAAAGACTAGGAGCCGGTAACTGTGGAGCAGCAGCATAGTGCGTAGTTGCGTAATGGTCGCGCGGATGATCCATGGTACTCCGGTCCGGGATAGAGTGCTGATCCAAGTGGGGGCCACGGGCCCACGAAGCGTGCGTCCGCATCTGATTTTGCTGCGGCTGAGGATCCCAACTCCGGACCATATTTTTTGATCTTTCTTTTCTTTTTTGGAAGGTACGAATGGGGGAGGGAGAGACAAAGGTGCGATGGGACTCGAAGACGGGCAAGAGCAATTTCGGGAAGGTGCAACAAGGTTGACGGGCACCTACTCTCGCGTGGGATTTGACTGGAGAAATGCGATTGAATATTTGGTGTAAAGAAACAAAAAAAACTTGGGGTGGCGATGTCGACTTATAAATATGACGGCAGATGGAAAAAAAGACGAATATTTGATCTTGGATGGCGCAGAAAAAAAAGAAAGCAGAACTACAAGGGGCGAAAAATCCCACCTTAAATTTTGTTAAATGGCTACAGTGAAGTCCGGAGCATAAGCGAGCTCTTATATATGTATATATAGATGGATGAACACAGGCTGTAATGGTGACGGGCTATGGTTATATAGTTGTTGGTGTCGAGATCTGGTCGAAGAGGGAAAACAGATAGTGAATATCTGTGGTATTAATGTATCCTATTTGGGTGTGTCGCCGGTTGCCGCATGAGAATGTTGCAAAGTGTCAAGTTGAACTTTGGCTTGATATATAATAAGAAGAAATGAATGATGCAATGACGGATGTGTCAATTATGTGGAGAAAAAAAAATAAAGTGAAGCCACGCTTATAAGAAAGATGGCAAGAAATAAGAACCGGAAATAATGGCAAGAAACAACGGAAGTTGACTACGACAATCCAAAAATGTAATCGAGCTCTAGAAATAAGTTCGCAGGAGTAAGTGAACCTTATAAAAGAGGACTGGCAAAAATACAAGAGGAGCAAGAAACTGCAAAAAACAAAAAAAAAGGCAAAATCTAAATGATGAATAAATCAGTTTTTTTTTCACACATCATCTCATGGTGCTGAATCCAGTCCGTCCTTGTTGGCTCCAGTGCTTTCCAAAGAAGAATTAAAATAATAATAATAATAACAATAATAATAATAATAGTGGAGCAGGAGAAAAAGGAAAGCAGGAAGATGGAGAATGAGAGGGCACGATGCAGGCAATATACTTGTTTAAATGGTAGATAGCAGGCCGTAAAGTAGTAGTACATGGAGAGACGAGACGGGGAGCCAAACCGGTCTGGATGAGATGGTAGTGGTGACAGGAAAGGGTCTAAATTTGGGTGTTTGACAAATAGTGAGAGAGATGTATCCACATACACACATATATATAGGCAGATATATAAGATTAGGTTGAGGGTCTCAAGTTGTCAATAACTAGTCTGTAATATGAGAGAATATGGGGTAAATGTCATGTCAATTGACAACTGAAGCTGTATTGTAGTGATGATAAAGCCAAAATGACGAGGGCTGTTGATGAGATAAAACATTTGTATAGCTACAGGAGATGACTGGGGCAGCTAAACTACAGAATGGAGTGACCGTTGTCATGGGGGGTGTGTGTGTGATATTGCAGACAGATAAGTTTGGCGTCAATCAATAAAATTTGGATTTTATACATGATTACCGTCATATGGTGAACATTCAGGAGCAGGGTGTATAGTGGACTGCGGGTCAATTTAGATATCAAGCACCATAAGCAAGCAGCAGCAGCAGCAGCAGCAGAAGTAACTGCATCATGACAAGGGGAGAACGTGAAGAGAACCAGGCCTTATCTGTTCGGTTACCATTTTACAAAAGAACCCTCCTAGTAACGAAGCTTGATAATAATGAAGATTAATATTTTTTATGATCGATCTACAGCGATAGAAAGCGGTAATACAAAGATTCCGTGGTTAAGACATGCTCCTTCAGGCATCTTATCTTCTCATCTGAGCTCACGCTTTTATATATTATGGCATCCAAAATATTCAGTCACAAAACAATAAGCACTTATTTGACACATCGTTCCTTCCACATACTTAATTTTTATTTACATTTTATCTATTATTTATTTATATTTTATAGCCATCAAGTACCTTCAGCCCAACTAATAAATGGTTAACCCATACTACCATCACATATATTTCAGACCCCCATCCTAAAAACCCTTTTTGTATTCCCTCAACCCAATAGGACATAATGCAGAGTACAAAATTTAAAAAGGAATAACAAAAAAAGAATAAGTCACAAAGAGAAAAACGGCTTTCAGGTAGGACAGTGACAAATTGCCAGAAAAGCTAGACAACGTGTCACAATTCAGAAACATGTTATAATTACATTTTTACTGTAAAGACTGTAATAAGGGGGGAAATCAACAGCTAGGCCAGAAGGTGTGTTTTCTGTTTTTGGGAGGCCTGCCTGATGGAATTTTCTTGCTGGTGTGTGGGTTGCAATCATGAAGCTATATTTTCCTATTTCGAGGCGAGACGGAGTGGATGGATAACTGCCATTTGTATTGGTTGTATGGGTAGGTGATGATAGGCTTGTAGTCCGTGTTTCTCGAAATAAATATATTTGTATACATACAATACTGGAGGATGCAGGACGGGATGGGATCGGATGGAGACAGACAACAATACCCTATGCGGTAATTTATTTGTGAGATTATGTGATATTTGATATCACTTGCCACCAACCTGCTCTTGGAAACCGGGAAGTTCCTTGGAGCTTATACATATATACATACATGTACAAACACTTTTTTTTCCCTCGTGGATGTTTACTTTGGGCTCGATTGTTTCGTCAAAAAGTTTCCGCGGCACGAACTTGATGTTTATTCATCCCTCGTGTATATATATCTCTATACCTGCTGTCGGCCCACCCACAGACACTGATCACCGTCTGTGCCGTCAATAGCCCGCTTGTCAGTACATGAAAAATGGCACCATTGTCAACCAAACTCTTGATATTTATATCTTTAAATAACAAGCACGCATATTCATTAGGGCGCCGTAACCGCCAGTGAATGGGGAGAGTCAGGAATGTGTATTTTTTTTTACTCCAATAAAAACCACATGAACCGGTGAATATCTGTATGGAAAAAGATATACATAATCAAGGATACAAATACGCAAGGGATCCATGTTTTTTTTTCTTGTCACATTCTCTTTGTTGCAGGTTGAAGGCGGGGAGTGAGGTGGAGAGTGGGGGGAGGGGGGTGCAAAGGACACACGGCGAAGGAGCCCAACCATCCGTCCCGTCAAATTGAACCCTTTGCTGGGTTAGAAGAAATATTCATGGTAGTGTTGAGCTGAGATTCGAATGGGTATTGGAACTAGAGTTGTCAGTTGTCACTATAATGAGCCAGATGCCGTCACTGATATTCTAGAAAAAAGGGCACAATGAAACTAACTAGTGGCAAAAAAATAATAATGCCCACAAACTGTTGCACAAGACATTAGCCAATATAACCTTAGTGCCACTATCAACCCTATCGAAACATAGCATGAATAACAAACAGGTGCCTCATATTATTTGGTGTTGGAAGCTTTGACAATAATCATATTGGGCTGGTCCTTGTATCAGCCCAACATCATCTGTCTAACCAATATCTTTATAATAAAGCCTAGATTCCAGTCTAATCACTGCCCAAACAAATCTTACTTTTTGTTGACTACTTCAAATTCGCATAAAAGTATGGCAACCAAGACGTGACAGTGTGCTAATGTAGTCAATGTTTTTTTTTTCTTTTTTGTTCTTCTGCCCCCATCTTGGGAGGGAAAAAAAGACAAGATTAAGCTCTGCGGATGACAATTGACGCATTGTGCAGGATCGAGATGGGTATTGATGAATGTGACAGTGAGTGTGATGGACCGGAAACAGTGATGAGAGATGGGGGTTCACTTGTATTTTTTCGGGGTGACTTGACCACAATAAAATTGAGGGGAATGGGCATGCTGTATGTCTATGTAATATTTTCCTGGTAAATAAACATGTAATATTGAATCAAGTGCTTGCCAATCAATAGATTACAACCTTTCATTATTCTAATTCTTTTGCTCAGCATTCTTGCTTGTGCCTTCATGTGTTGTTAACAATTAACATATGTATGACCAAACCCTAGACCCTATATAAAAGTCATTGATAACTTCGGGACAGGCCGTAGCTCGGCCCATTAGCATATTTTTAAATCCTGCTCGAGACTTTGAAAGAGATGACGAGCAAGAGGGCTTTTTAAAGTGACACTTAAAGAGAACCACCAAACCACACTAACTGGATAAACCACCACCACTGAATAAAGTATAATCTGTATCTTTACGACACTAAATCGTGTCTGCACAGACACTGGTCAACAAAGCCTGTCCTGGTCTGGACTTTGAGAGAGTTACTGAGTTTAGTAATTTTCCGACCCTGGAAGAACGGTCTAGATACAGTGACAGTGATACAAAGTGACTATATCTAGAAAACAAGGCAGGCGATGGGCATGTATTTAGGATGATAGGTGTGATAGATGGACAGGTTACAAGGAGACCCTGGTGTTGATAGGAATAAGTCTTTTTTGTTGTGGAGCTTGGCTGTTAAGCGAAGGAGATGCACGGGAGCATCAGTCATGGTTAGCAACACATAGGTACACTTACGATACAACATACAGAAAAAGAAAGAAAGAAAGGAAAAAAAAAGAATCAACCATGAGATCTTATTGGAAGAAATCCGAGGTGATGATCGTAGATTGCCATTCTTTCAGTCCTTTGCAACCGCCAGAAGAACTACAATAGTGGCCGTTGACACATCTACGATCCCGTTTTTCCTTGACAATTATCTAATTCCTTTTCACTATATACATATATTGAACTATACCCCAAGGCATACGCTTATTGTTTGTTCTATTGTCCACCACCATATTGATTCCAACAGAGAAAAAAAAGGAAAAAAAAGACAAAGAAAAGTGGCTGTACTTTACACATTCTGTACCACCCCCGCTAAGAACAACACATTCCAAGACATCAGCCAGACAGGCCAGGCCACCCTCCGGCTATTTCTAATTCTTTACCACGCCTATTGTAGTTTTGAGATCTGCAAAAGCAGTACTTTTGCCGGGATGTATACATATTTATATAAAAAATCCATAGATATTCGACAAGAGAAAAAAAAAGAAAAGAAAAGTCAGACTAGCCCCGTCGGTGGAGTTGAAACATTGATTGTTCTTGCCTGTGCTTGGTGACAGGAAATTTGTGACAAAAGCTAACGCCCAATCAGAAGATGACATGATAGGGGACCAGCAGGAGTAAGTTTTTGTTGTGTGGATATGTGTGTTACTGTGAAGGTTATCTATGTACTTGTTTGTTCAGCCAGTAAATATTAAGACAGTACTTTGTGTTCCTATCACTTGATAGGCCGGACGAAGATTCCCTTCTGGATATATATTAGGAGCAGTTGCGTTTACTCAATTATTTTTGGACAGGACATCAGTGAGCAATCGGATGTAACGGGTCATCTTAGCTCCGGAATAACATATTCGTATCTGGCATCACGAAGCGCTGCCCCAGACACAAAACGTGGAATCATGCCAAAAGCTCGGCCGATTGTGCCCGGGACAAGACTGCATGTCTCCCATCCCCAGAGCCCTCCAGTGGATACCGGGCCAGGGGTCTGATAATCAAACGGCACTGCAGTATATGGAAGGAATACTATAATACGAAGGAGAAAGAGAACCGGACAGATACGTCGGATTTTTACCAGACTACGAGATGAATTACTGTAGCGAGCTGTATAGATCAACTAACAGGCGTTATTCTATCATGATTTTGGCTAGTTTTTGTGTTTTTGGGGACAATCTTGGTCAGATGAAGTTATAACGATGGCGTATATGTGGCAAGAACACTAGACATTGGACACTGACATGATAGGATGAATGCTTGTCGTATCTTTACTCACTCCCGCATGAGACAGAAGAAAACATCAATAACTACTGCATGCTTACCAGTCACTTTGTAAGCATTGTCTCCCTCTACAGCCTGCCGACAGAAACCCTTGCGCACAAAAACCACAATCGATTATTGCACTCCTTGATGAGGATCACCCAACATGATTATCATTCTAATCTTCAGCATACAAGCTTTTACTTAAACTCCGATGTCCACTCTGTCAATAGTACTGAACAAAAGACTCTGGGCCTAGACTGGTGATTGGCAAAGCCCGAGCAGGGTTCCATGAGACAAGGACAGGTGAAACGGTACAGAGGGCACAGGGGACGCAAGAGAAGGAGGAGGGATATGTACGGCCAACAGGAAAAGCTGATACACGTAGTCAACCATACATGTAGATAGAGCTGCATCTGAGTGGTCTGTGATTGGTGAAGCAGAAGAAGAAGACAAAATATCTTGTGATAGACAAAGCATGGAGGATATTCAACATTGTGTTTGTTATGGCGGGTACCGAGTATATAGCAAGGAATAATTTACAGGTGAACCTTTGGATAGAATTTTGCGTGTCGAACCAGGAGGAAGGCCTGTGAGGCGAGATGAGAAAACCAACAACTCAAGACACACGTCAACAGCAGCGTCAACAGCACCATTGTGTACCATAAAATGAATCCTATTGGCTTATTTAGTTTATTTATTCATGAGTGTCACTGGACAAGGCGCATTGAAGCCTTGAACAAACAATAGAAACAAAATCTCCATTTTATATGACATTGAGGCTTTGATCAATAACAATCACAAATCAACCTATGAGTCTCATTGTTCTTAAGGTAGCGAATATGACGAGTCTACAGATGCTTGAGAGTGAATTTCTTGCTGCAGAATGAATGTGAAACAGACAGAGACAATGAAAAGACATGAAAAAAAAGACAACCCTGATATATACATATCACAAATTGAGTATCATCATCAGAACTATCTATATACATAGTGATAGAAAGTCTGGAAGTATCTCGGTAGCTTGGGCGAGGGCAAGGCGGTGCATTTCTAGATGCTGACAACCTGCCAGACGTTTGCTTGGACCATGGGAAGGGAACTCTCATTGGAATACATTAACCTATATATACAAGACACAAGTCCAGAATGGGATTCAAAAAAATCTCTATGTAACTATTTGCAGAAGTGGAGGAATGTGAAAACAAAGCAAAATATAAATATATATAATAAGGCTCTTGCAAATCAAGAGCGCAACGAGTGACTTGCATCTGACACATGCCAGCAAGCTACATGTATACGAGAGTGAGAATGCTTTCCCAATTTGCAACTGGCCTGGATACATATGGAAAAATTCTCTGGCCGGACTTTCTTTTGGGCGTCATGGTTCTGCTGGATACAGAATACATTGAAATGTCTTAGCTTGGGAAATATGTTATCATGCGCCGACAAAACCTCCAAGTTCCCACCACGTCCACTGTCCGACCAACCCGCATCTGCCCCCCCTACCACACCAACAATTGGACCCAAAACACAGAGCAAAGACGCTGTTTAGAATGGGTAATCATGGCAGATCTTATGTATAGTCTCGTAGAAAAGAAAAATAATAACAATAAATCTCTAAATTAGTAGATACAATACGCCAGCCTTGTTTTACTGGATGGAATGGCCGTGCTGTGCAGTGAGGAATGTCGCAGTGGAGGACTGGCACTGGGCAAGAACACAGAAGGAGAAGGAGCCGATGGGGAACAAAAGAATGATTTAGGAAAGACAAAGAGAAATAAGGAGAAAGACAAGAGTTCCATAGCTATTCACAGTGAGTCAGAAGTCGTACCGGCCAGGTCAGTGGCCAAGCTGACTACGAAATGGGCAGCTTTGAAAAAGGAAAAAAAAGGCGATCACATCTCATAGTCTAGATTAACAAACAACGTGACTTTTATCATGCCGTGACGTTCGCGTAACGAAATACGTCTTTAACCTCGCCTTGATGCTTCTACTTTATCTACCCAGCTGTTAGTGACCCATGGTTCACCAACCTGGCTCTACCAGTGGGAACCCATCCCCTCCTCTTTTCCACAGCCTGCGGTTCCATAGTCACTTTAGGACCCCCATAGATCATATGAGTCTCCGCAACAGGGACAGACGGTGGCATTGTCTGGAATCGCAAGGCTTGATTATGGGAGATCTAAAGCTGTTTAGGCGCCGCTTTGTAAGTGGCGTATGTATGGTGATGGATGGGATAGGGGACACTGTGGATCTTGTCACTAGAAGATACTGACTTGGTGGAAAGAATTGCTTAGATAAAAGATGGACAATATTAACAGAAAATAAAATCATTTTCACGTATGACGCGTAGTATGTGGTTGAGTACAACACCACATAGTCGTCACAACTAGTACATTGCACAGCGTATTTATCCACTCGCTGCACAAAGATGAATCACTGTACATCTTTATGAAGTGGTCATAGAGTAAATAACTTGTCCATCGTGACTGGCAGCGCACTGGGCGATTCAATAAATACTGAACCAGTGATAGATTGGCTCGATTAGCAGCGCCATATCTGTGCTGGCCTGTCAACGGTCCGCAAATTTCGGATCATGTATCCATACGATGATGTGTATCATGGGTGTAGTTTTTGCAAGATACCCTCATGAAGCCAGTATCAACAGTGACACCAGATAATAACCAACTTAACTAGACACCTAAATGCAAATGTGTTCTTCTAAATCAACCGAGGAACATCGAGATGATCATTCAATCTCCAGGACCGCGATCCAAAGCTAGGGCCCTCTACTGCTCGACAACACCACTACCGCCTAGTTAACCTCTAACCCATCTGAACCAATCCCGCTTCAGTTCCTTCCCAGAATCTAGCCTTCTTGCAACTATCTTTACACACAAATATTCACATCTCAAGAATGACGCAATTGTCAACAACAATCAAGTGACACTAGTCGTGATATATACCCATCGATCAGCTTCACCATAACCTGAACTCGACAATATATTCACGACCACAACACGAGGGCCTACAACTTCCTTTTCTGAAGTTATGCTACCATCCCAACCACACCGTCCACTTACTTTACCTCTTCCCAAACAAAACGAAAACACCAACACACACCGCATAGTCAAACCTCCTCGCTTGCATATTTACTTATCTATATACATACATACAAGAGCCACTTCGCGTACACTCTCTACATACGGGCGCCGCAAGTTCATCTCCCGGTCTGGCCCTGGTTTTGTTCTTCCTCTCTCGAGCCATCTCGTCACTGTCACGCGCGTGAGACAGGAGACAGGAGACAGGAGAAGGAGAGAACGAAAAAAAGAGGATCGGCGGATGGGTATTTAAGAACAGAGGGAGGCGGCGGGAAGGGTATTTGACCGAGATGTTGGTGGAGAGGGAGGAGAAGAAAGGAAAGGAGGATGCAGATGGTGGTGTTTAAAGGAGATGGCCAGAGGTTCTCTCTGTAGAAGAAGAAGAGAAATAGGTTGACTGAAAGACTTACCACAGAACACAGACCGCCACAGGAAAACAATTCTCTCTCAAGTTCACTGATTTCTCCATTACACTGTACAACACTATATAATTACAATAGCCTCAAAACCATACTCTACTTTCTTATTGAATATATGTCAAATCAGTATCATCATTTGAGTTACATACATGTTCCTTTTACTGCTTCCGTGATGTTCACAACCGACGGGGACTAGCAAAGGCTCAAAACCAGGATCAGGCATCGAGCATGATGAACTCCTTGGACTTCAGCCGGAGAACAAAGCATGGCAAAGGCGGCAGAATGCACATGCATGCATACATACATACAGACAACACACGATTTTTACGGCAAAATGTGGTGATGGAGGTTGCTTAGAGAAAGAAGATAGCGTCTTGAAGACTGGCTTTATGGATATATGATGTATAGAGAGAAGTATATTGTAGTTTGATTTAGGGGACACAAATCAGACGACGGTAAACTCAATGCAGTTTTGTCTAGCTGACTTGCTTATTTGTATACATGTTTACGTGTATACAAGATAAAACCTCTGGCTAGCCTATCACCGGATAGCCTGCCAGGCTGACCAACCTAGCCAACCCATAGCCAACCCATCACCGGGGCGTCTAAATCGTCTGAGAAGCCTGCACATCTGGAACCGGATGGATATGTGCCTCCTGTACCCAGAGCTGGTGGGTTGCTGAGTTACAGAGCGAGCTTTGCAGAGGTTTATTATGCCAGACATACATATTTATCTTCATTGAATCCAAAATTACGAAACTAGGTGGTAGAAATTAAATCAGTAATTCAATCCATATTTCGTCAATAAATTTTTTTTTTTTTTTTTAAAAAAAGAAAATATCCCACTATCAACATCTATTGGGCCCCCTCCCTCCCACATTGGAGCATCCCACCTCCGCCTCCTTTCCTACAAATCTCGGCCTCCATCACAACTCATTCTTTCCATCCCAACTCGTACAACCCAAAAGTACGACAAGGCAATGAAGCGGCATAGCGTTGAGGGAAGAGGGGGAGAGAGGAAATCTCCAAGCCAGGCTGGAACACGGTGGGGGGTAGTGGGGGATGTGCAGGAGAGTGGATCTTTATTGAGATATTGTGATCGCCAGGCTTGGTTCATCATATTTATATTCTATGTATATTGCAACATTGATTATAATGTGAGTACCCATCTATCTGGTTAATCGTCATCGCGCCAATATCAATATTTATACATCTTCTATTTCCTCTACTGTATCCCCCTCTCTGTGCCCATCCTGCCCCATCACACCCACACCAACCCTCCTCCCCACATATTCCCCCGCCACCCACTGCTTACGGCCCTCCCCCGACCCCTCCACCCAATCTTCCGTATCCTCTCACATGCATATCCGCTTCTGCACAGGCTGGACACTTGTGGTGCAGCGTTGGCCTGTTGTCATTTTTTGGCGTTTGTGTTCTGCAAAGATTTAGTGCCGAGATTTGTCGTAAATGTACTCAAAGGAATTAGGGAAAGAACGTGGAGGGAAAGGGAAGGCGAAGACAGAATATGGAAGGAGGGTGTCATTTCTGGTGAAGTTAGTGCATGTGGATATTGTAGTGTGAAGAACTCAGCTTTGGACTTTTATTGTTTTTGTACTTGTCAAAGAAGCTAACACAAAGACTCGACGAGATTATGCTTATATCATAACACAGTCCCCGCGAGTCACTTTCCTACTCTAAACCATCTCTACTTCTTTCCTATCTCCTTCCTGTATCGGCTTCCAACCCGTTGTGGCCTCCATCACGTCCCAACGTAACGACATGTCCATCCCCATGCACCTCGCCCAATCTGGCAATTCCTTATTACAAACTGCAAACCTACCCAAACAAGTAAACAACTTGCCATCAATAAACCACTGCAGAAAACAGATAAAAAAAATAATGATAAAAAAAAAAGAGAGCTTCTGATTGTCGGCCCACTCATTAGGCAATCCTTCTGTCCATTTTCTCCTGCTTGCATTCCACCCTACGTTTCCTAACTTTCATGATTCCATTGTCGAGACATACACCCATCAGCTCGGGTAGCTCTTTCACATAGCCAAAATAAATCTAAAATCTAAAAGCATAAAAAATTAAAGAAATAGTTGATTTCAAAACTGGTTCTCAAAAGTATAATCAATGGTCTGTTATCTTGCATATAGTCCCATCACTATCGCCACCACTCTATAGGTTATTCCCCGCGTTCGGACCAATCAGTGTTGGCGGATTCTCCGATCGTAATTACCTAAATTGGCAAATTAAGATTTCTAAAAACTTATACAAATGTGAACCCTAACAACAGGATTTCTTTCTCTTCGGCGATGTTACAAGTTGTCAATCAAACTAGGCACTACTTCTATACTTATAGATGGACTATATGACAATGTGAATACTAATATATAGCTATCCTTTAGAGTATAATATATCTATAGCAGGGGAGATTTCTACCTGCTTCATTATAACGTCAAGTCAATATGTGCACTGCATACGGATGCTCGGAGGCTTTAAGGACACAAGGTGAGGGTAGGGAAAAAAAGAAACTTCACACGTCAACCAACTCCTTTACATTTCTCACGCAGCCTGAATCACCAGTTGAAAGCAGTCCTAAGCAGCAATATCTTGAATCGAATGAAACAAATAGCTACTCCTGCATATCTAATATATAGCTACAATTTCATCGGTTCCTAATCTATTCTAACATTCACCCGCCTAAACACAGATGACAGAGCCGAGAATGGAACCCTCGAGCTGTGTGATGGAACAGTACCATTGGCCTGTCAGTAGTCAATTGTTTTGTTGGATGCTACGGCGATGTCACAAGTGAGGATGTGCAATATATGTTCATCTTACCGAAAAGGAATCACTCTTGCATATCCAGTCCTCTTCCTCCTCCTAAAGACAAGAGATTTGACGGCTTGCAGTGCACAGTGATGTGTTGAGGCAAGTGACTGATTGGGTAGTCGGATAGATGCAATTGGGATGGGATGGAATGATGGGATCAAAGCGAGACTCTTGGCCGGGCCGGAGCCGGGAGGGTGGTGGTGGTAATGATAGTTCCCGTTGCAACATGTATATGCCTGGGTGGCTTATATATATTGGGTGATGGTGGGTTGGATGAAGCTGATGTCAGTTTTGTGCGGTGAGATTATCAGAAGGTGGATGGTGGAGAATGGTTGGTGATGAACATAGTTTCACACCTCCACGATTAAGCTAGTGCAAGCACACAGGACCCTCAGAATACGACAATTGATTTGTGAATATATTTGTATTTAGTATATAGATATCCTCTCCGATATCCGAAGTATAGACAATAGAAAAAAAAAGAAAGACAAAGAGAGAGTAAATACACCCCAAGGTCCGGAGAGCTGGAAACAATCATCTCGCGAGACCCTAAGGGTCCGGTAGATGCAGGTGAATGGTGTGCATTTGTCATAACTACAAGTCACCAAGCATCATCTATTTTTTTTCTCGTTTGCCACGATCTGATCTACCGGGTTATATGACCAGATAATTAAATATAATCTTTCTAAATAAAATCTTAGATTCAAATGTATATACATCATCAATCGGCTGATCTATCCTAAACTGTCCGCCATAATACAGCACGATATACCTTCCTTAGCTTGTCCACCGGCTGTTCTAACGCGCACCTGCGCAATTCCTCCCTCTCATTACTAAAAACAAAAAAACACTATCAACCTACAAATATATATCTTTCTGTTTGAATATTTAAAAGCACTCTCTGCTTTCACAGACAACACCGTGCCCCCCCCATGTCTCGCTACCAGCAATCCAGACAACAAAGCAATGATTCGAAGGCCTGGAGAAGTCTGGGGTGTTCTGGACTCGGAGCCGGGACTGAGAAGAGTGAAAGTCCAATGTGAGTGTTGCGTGAGAGGTGCAGGTTGTCGGGCAGAGATGCGGGGTGGGAACGGGCGGGCGCGGGGTCCTGGCGGACAACGGGAGGCAAGGGAAGGGAAGAAAATACAGGGAAAGCATTTGCGAGGTGGATGTACATATTTGAATATGATTATCAAATGGCGAACAACAATGGTCATTGAAAAGAATATCTGTATAACTGTGCATGTGAATCTGCAAAACCGGAAACCCGGTCCCCAGTACTAATGTCTTATCTTGCATCCGGGCCACTCGCCACTCCGTCAAATCCCACTTTGAGCCCCGGCTCGCCCGTTTCCCGGTAACCCCACGCTGATAGATACATTAAAAGGCTTCTGTAGTTTCATTGGACTAAGGGACAATTGACGACTGACGAATGTGTAGTAGGCCTAGGAACATACAAGGTGGATTACAGGCAATGACTTGAATATATGTGGACTAGGTACAGGCACACAATAGATCACACTGTTGAATCCATCATAGAATGTGAGTGGAAAGTATATCGAACGGCCTACGCCCATATTTCTAGTGATATTGCCACAATTAAAGTTTCAAGAGGAGACAGATTTATTAATGAGACCTAGCATATATAGACTAGGGTATATGAGGGTTATTATTCACGTGATTTATATCACTCATCTCCTCAACCCCCACTCCCCCAAACTCCCATCAACCTCACGATGCAAAACAAACAATCAACCAGCCAAAAACAACCCCCAACCCACAAAGCCAAAACCCCATAGTTACCCGCATCAGACAAATGGCACAGACACAACCATTGACTGACTGATCATTTCCAGCTGAAAAAAAAGATATTAAATACCAAATAAATAAGAACATTGTCTTTGCTTTTCCTTCCCCCCTCTCCCAGAAAATGACGTATCATCCCGTCGTCCTCTCCTTATACTTACAAGCACTTGGACCTCACTCTGAAATATTGGACCCCCACCCTCTGCATTTATCTGTCATTCGACATCTCCGCCACTGATCCGTAATGTCCTCTAATGGTAACCCTAACCCTCATAGCTCCTACACTTCAACGTCCATCAACCATGTGTACATACCTAACAGTAATTATATACAAAATAATGCATCAATTTATAATGTAGCGCCAAGCACATGACATACGACGAAAAACTAAATTATATCACAAAAACACCAAACATTCGTCATATATACCCAAATTCCAGATCTGATATTCCCCATCTTCTCTTAATCACATAATTTGCTCCCCTTCACTACTCGGAAGCCTCGGAAGTCTTCGAACCCTCCCCCTTTTGCCCCTCCAATAACCCACTTTGCTTCACTAAACTGTAAAAGACACCCTCCTCCATCTTCAGCAACTCATTTGGAGGCCCAAACTCGGCAACCCGCCCCTTATCCAACACGACGACGCGATCCGAATCAATAATGGTGTTAATCCGGTGCGCCACCGTAATGATAGTCTTATGACTAAATAAAGGCGACCTTAACGTCTCCTGCAACAGCGCATCCGTCTGCACGTCGACTGCCGCCGTCGCCTCATCCAGAACAAGCACATTCGACGGCGTCAGCATTGCTCTCGCCAGCGAAATCAACTGTCTCTGCCCCTGCGAAAGGTTTGAGCCACCTTCTTGAATCTTGGCATCCAGCTGGCCATCCATTGACAACACATGGTCCTTCAACCGGGCATGCTCAAGGACACTCCATAGTTCGCTGTCCTGATGGACGTGCCCGGGGTCCAGGTTGTCGCGGACGGAGCCTTCAAAGAGGGCAGCGTCCTGAGGAATAATGGCAAGGCGACGACGAAGATCGAGGAGGCCAATGGTAGAGGTGTTGATGCCGTCCATGGAAATGTGGCCTTCAGCAGCCTCGATAATGCGGAAGAGAGCAAGAGTCAAAGAGGACTTGCCAGCACCAGTGCGACCAACGACACCAATCTTCTCCTGAGGCTTGATATCAAGGGTGATGTTCTTGAGGACAAGGTCGAGACCTTCACGGTAGCGAGCAGAGTAGTTGTGGAATTCGACGGAGGCCTGAGTAGGCCAGGCGGCTGGAGGGCGGCTGGAGGGAATGATATCGGGAGCCTCGGGTTTGATGGAGGCGTACTCAAGAACACGCTCAACAGAGACAATGTTGGTTTCAACCTCAACCGACTGTCTAACAATCCAGTTGAGAGAGGAAACAATCTGAAGAGCATAGGCCATAGACAGACCAACCATACCAGAAGAGACATAGCGACCCTCAGCAATAGCCAAGACAGGGAGACCAGCAGCGGCAAGAATGACGAGGGAACCAATGAACTCGAGTCTCAGAGCCAACCAGCGGTTGGAGGAGATCGAAGGGAAGAAGGCACGCAGGTTGGCATCAACACGCCACTCGTTCTCACTGGTGAAGCGAGATTGTTGACCGTAGGCACGGATAGTAGCAACACCACCCAGAGTCTCCTGGAAGTGAGCGTAGATGGGCGAGCGTGAGACCGAGTTCAGGCGCTTGAGCTCACGAGAGGTGCGCAGGTAATACTTCTGGATGTACATGTACAAGTAGATTAAAGGAACAATCAACAGCGAAAAGCGAGGCGAAGAGACGGAGATGATGACCAGAGTGAAGACAGAGCGCGCGCCATTGACAAACAACATATTGAAGGTACGGGCAAGCAGCTCATCAATCTTATAGATATCAGCAGAGAATCTGTTCATGATTCTGCCAGCGGGTGTGACATCAAAGAAGCTCATGGGAGCCCGGAAGATAGCCAGGGCCATCTTCTCGTGCAGCTTGCGAGATGCCTCAATAGAGCAGAAGATCCATAGGATCAGGGTCTGGATCATGGTAAGAAGTGACGAGCCAATACCAAAGACAAAGTAAATGGTGATGAACCGGCCAACAGCAGCATTGTACCCGTTGTCGGCGTTGCTCTCAGCCCATTTCTTCAACCAGACGGAGCCACCAATGTTGACAACCTGGGCCAGAACCAAGGCAGACAAGTAGAAAGTAACGGCGATCCAGTTGTTGCTGCGGGCATACTCAAAATAGACATCCTTCTTGACACTGCCCTTCTCAGAGTTCTCCTTGTTCTGCGCAGACTTGCGAGCAGGCGCACCATCATCCTCGTCTGAGAGCTTACTCCGGGGACCGTGGAAGCTGGCATGGCTAGCACGACGCAGAGTCTGCATGCTGTTGGAGCGGCCCTTGCCCTTACTAGTGATGATACCGGGAACGTTAGACAGAGAAGTGACGTCGTCACCAGCTTCTGAATTGGGCTTAGAGTTGGCCTCGGGCTGACCTTCAGCAATGGTCGAAGTCTCGCTAGCGTTGGCAGTACCAGAGTTAGAGTCGTGGCCGGCAGTCTTGAGAAGTTCAGAGACAAGTCCCTTCATGGCAACAAGCTGCTTGTAAGTACCCCTCTCGGCAATTTTGTTATTGCAGATTAAAGTGATGTAAGAAGCCTCCTTGAGAACAGGAATCGAGTTGGTAGCAAGGATACGAGTCTTGGAGGCAAGCAAACCACGGGGACCAAGAACATTGTCAATGATGTGCTTACCAACGTGGGAGTCGACGGCGGAAAGAACATCATCAAGCAGGTAGATGTCAGCACGGGCGTAGACGGCACGGGCAAGAGCAAGACGGGCCTTCTGACCACCGGACAGCGAGATACCACGCTCACCAACATAGGTCTGATCGCCGTCGGGTAGCTGAACAAAGTCGTCAACCAGGGCACAGGCATGGACAGTCTGCTGGTAGAACTCAGGATCGAGGCGGTGGCCAAAAATGATGTTGTCCTTGACACTGGCGTTCAGAATCCAGGGCTGCTGGGCAACATAGGCCATGTTACCACGGACTTCAACAGTACCCTTCAGCTTGTAAATGTCACCCAGAAGAGTGGACAAGAAAGAGGATTTTCCCGAGCCAACCCGGCCAACAATGCAGGACAGCTCGCCCTTGTAGGCAGTGTAATGGATGTCCTGAAGGACGGCCTTGTCCTCGCCGGTGTGGCGGTCCCAGGAGAAGGTGGCGTCACGGATAAGCACTGTCTCTTCACCGATCTCGGTAGGAGGCTCGCTGAAGATGACAGCATCTTCCTGGAGCTCATCGGTCAGGAGGAAGTCAGTGATACGTTGGACGGCAACAGAAGCCTCGACGATAGCAGTGATGACCATGGGAAGAACAGCCAGAGGGAAGTTGAGCAGGTTGAACAAAGACAGCGCAGGGAAAACAATGTCAGTAGTAAGAGGGGTATCACGAGTGAAGACATAAGTAGCAAAAGTAGAGCAAGAAACGAAGAACGGGGCTGTGTTCCAGGTGAAGTTGGCAATCGCCTGAGTGGCACCAATGCGACGGAGATTCTTCAGTTCTTGGTCGTTACGGACATGATTGAGCTTATTCATGAAAGCAGTGCCCCAGGCGTAGAGCTTGATGCTCTTCATGTTGTTGATGATTTCTGTAATAAGGCGAGAACGAGCGTCCTTGATCTTCATCTGACTCTTCTGCAGATTGCGCATGACACGGGAAATGTACCCGTTGATGGGCAGCATGACAACCATAACAGCGATACCCGAGAACATAGAGTAGCCAACAAGGTCGTACAGAGACAACATGCATATAGTGATTTGCAGAGGAGCGGACCACAGCATCTGACCAAACTGGGTGAGATCCTGAAGACGCTGGGCATCGACGGCCATGAAGTTGACGATATCACCAGTCGTCTGAGAGGCACGGCCCTCGTTGCTAAGGCGAAGAGACTTCTTGTAGATGGCAGAAGTCAATCCGCCCTTGATGCGCATGCCAGAAACAAAGGCGCGCTGGAAGTACTGGTGGACCATGGCCGACTGCATGATGGCAACGGTAAACATGGCAACGGCGACAGATACACCTTTGATGATGGGCTCACCCTCACGTTCAGGGTTGGTGCGAGACTCGACAAAGGCAATAAGTACACGCAGAAGTTGGGGTTGGATGTACTGCGCAACATCGTTGACAACCTTGAAGACGGCACCTAGAGCGTAATACCAACCAAAGGCATTCCACATAGCCCGCCACAGGTTTGGGCGGCCACCACGGGCAACTTCCTTCTCCCAGGCCTTTTGGAAAGCATCACCAGTGGTCTTGGTGTTGTCGCTCTTAGCAAGGGCCCAAAGGTCATCCTCGGTGAGATACTCCTTGTAACCGTAGCGCATGAGAGGGGTCATCCATCCAAAAGTGAGGATAGAAAAGACATTGGCGTATTCGAGAGGGCATTCCTCTTCATCGATCAGAGCCTCATACGAACTGCTTTTGCGGGGCCAGAGCCACTCAAACAAGAACTCGACGACAGACAGCGAAAAGTTGATGCAATACAGAATGAAGAAAGCAGGCGAATCGATGTAGACCTGCTGTGAAATGAGAGAGCGCAGCTTGATGGTCAGGACGATCAGCAGGAACAACCAGTACAGAAGCACAACTCCGTTGGGGTTGCGCATGCGAGTGTGTTCGAGCCATTGGATGGCAAAGGCAACGCTGAGGGCGATAACGTTGGCAACGGCGGTGAAAATACGGAAGTCGGTATACCAGGACTTGCCGTAGGCGATCGCTTGCATAACAAGCTGAGCAATGGAGATGCCAATGATTCCAATAAGCAGAGACTATAATCACGCATGATTAGTATACAATACTCCCTGAAGAATGTAGCCGTAGCTTAGTGCAGAACTTACCTGCTTCATCCAAAAATGCCAGTCCTTATCGACCGACGACTCTCTGCGCTTCAACAGGTATGCGACAGCAAGAGCACCAATAAGGATACCAAACGCTGACACCCCCATCACAAACGTATCCAAGAAACACGGCGTAAAGTCATACCGAGTCGGACTCAGCGGGCCCCACCCCTCAGCATTCCTACAGTACGGCCGCGCAAACACAGATGCTACTGATGGCGATAGCGACGTCATATACCCATAGCCCAGCCGCTCCACAGGTCGCAGTCCGGATACCGACCCGGACACCAAGACACGCTGCGTTTCAGCATCGCGCTGGGTCCAGGCCAGGAAGACGTCGCTGTATCCACTCATGGTCAAGCGGAACTTCCAGGCTGGAAGCAGGCTGTCGTTGAGATTGGGAGACGATGTGGCGAAGGATATGCTCTCTCAAGATAGATGGAAAGTCAAGGTGGGAAGCTCTCGCGGCTATTGATACTGGTGAGGCCGGCAGGATTATTTGCGGAAGTATGCGATGAGTGATGATGATGACGACGCCGATGGAACAAGGCATCAATCAGCAGCACTGGTTGAAAAGGCGCGCGAAATTCTGAAGATCAGGTTTTGCGGAAACAATTAGACTACTATAGATGTACGTACTGATATAATAAGTTAGCGGCTATAAAAAATTCCTTCTACGACTGCGCGCATTGGAAGGCGGCTGGCCCTTGTCTTGACGATTGCACGGGCAGGCAATTCCCCTATAGGGAACCGAAGTTTTGTCTGACCACAGAAAAAAAAATCAATAAACAGAAAACCGGTGTGATAAATTTGTGATGCACTTATTGTTTTGATCGGTGCAGTTAGTGTAGAGATTTTTACAACTACAATTACGCCTACACAAAGAGCTCGAATGTCATCCAAGTATAGGGCGGAGGACCCGTATCCATGATGTGTGGGGCGGACCTCAGGTAATACAACACCATGTTTGGAAAGGCAGCCGACTTTTGAGACTGAATACATGAGCAAATTTCACATTATTCACGCTGGAAAAAGCTATTTAGTTAATTAGAGCAAGACATCAAATCACCTGTTCTGTATTGTAAGCGGTCATCACCAAAGTTTCCAAAGCAGAAAATAAATATAATACCAATAATACGTTATCTGTTGCCATTTCTTCCCAAAGTTGCATGGCATAGTACACCATCGCATTGCAATATTGACCATTACCAACTTCAGGGATAATTATCTTACTATCTATCTACATAAACCAGGCAGAAGTAGCTTTGGTTTGTAAGCAACATTATTACACTTCTATAACATGCACTAAGCTAACGTAAAGTAGACCCATTTGTATAGATTACGGCCCATTCAATTACCATTTTGGGCTGTTAACGTGAAATTCACGCCCCACTCATACGTGATAACATCAGCGTTGAACCTTCAAGGGTTGGCGAAGTTTACCAGTGACAAGCAGGGTTTAGCGGACTTAAACAACATCTTGCGATTGGTATCCACGGCTTCACAGTTAATTATGTTGACAAAGTCTGGAGTAGAGATGAGAATCAAGGGATGGGCTAAGTTAATGTTAACATAACCGCGACTTCTTTGACATAGCAACAATGTTGATCCCGCCAATTGACGATGTTTTCTATAGAACATCGACAACTTATTGTAGAGCAACCCTAAAGTTGTATCACTCATCAAGTAACCCGAATATTGAAACAAATTAATAATTACATTCAAAGAAAGTTATCTATAAACCTCCTGGCATAACCCGGATAATCAACAAGTCAATAACACTGGACCTAGCCCAAACAATACACAGAATCATGACATCATAAAAGCCCCACCAACAGGTGAACCGGTATTCCGATTCAGGCAAAGTATTAAGCGAGTCGTCAACAGACGATTTCTTTACTTCATTACAGAGTCATGGCCATAGACTCGATCTACGCAGTCATGCCGTTGACGACAAAGCTCTGAGTAGAGTCATCTGCGTAGGCTCTCTCGGTCTCAGTTTCAGAAACGACATCGAGAGGAGCAAGCTGGGCATCGGAGAACAAGCTCAGATATGTAGAGCTGCAGACAATCATGTTAATATCTTGACACAGATAGCAGACGATGAGATGACGAAGATTACCTGTCGGGCATGTATGAAGAGATAACCTTCAACGAGACGTTATTGGGGCCACCAAAGCCAGCAATGGAACCTTGGATGGCCCGGCCAGTGCTCCGGTAGCACAATTTGTAGGAGGTGTCAAAGGAGTTGTTGTCTCCCTGTTCGGTACTCTTGCCATCCCACTCCCACTCATGCGAGCACTGAGCAGAGGCCGTAAAGTTTTTAGCGGCGGCATTAGGATCTGTCAAGGTGTCTAACACTAGAGTTAGAAATGTCCAACATGATCCGTCGCAGATAAGGTTCTAGAAGCAATAGAAACTTACACTCAAGCTTGCAGTCGAAGAGCGTAGCATTAGACGACGCCTTAGAACACAAGAGGGCAAGATCGGAGATCTGGAGGTCCTGGATGGAGGTAGGTGCAGCCAGGGAGCTGGCGGCCAGCGCTAGGAGGACGGTAAGGCAGTTGATGAAAGACATGATGAAATTTGGTATTCTTTTTTTGTTGATGTTTTCTTTTGATAGACGTTGGCGTAGAAGTTTACGGTATCAATAGTTGATATAAAAAAAATCCAAAAGGTTCGGTGAGTTGATGAATGTGCAGTATCAGGTGGGAAGATTAACTGTGGCAAGTCCAACAAGGCGAGGTGTAAACGAGGTATAAACAATATGCCCAAATTAGGAAATTATGAACTTTCCAAAAATGAGGAAAGAATCAACAGAACAAGGCAACTGGATCCTGGGGACCACGACAACTTTTTAAAGAATTGAAGATCTTTGATGATGTCACCCCAGAAAACGTGACCTCTTGGTAGACTGCGATGGGGCAGGGTATGTCGATCTTTAATGTAATGAATACAACGAGGAGAGGCAGAATCTCAATGTGGGATATCGTGATGTAGATCGTGGAGGATAGCTAGGGGGTTGGACTATTTGAAAGACGGTGAAGTGAAGTGGGATTGAGTTGTTGATTATGAATGAATTGATGATGGTGATGATGAATATATCAAAGTAAAGAACATTTCAGTGTCTTATATAATTTTCAATTCTTTGCATGTATTTGGCTATCCTCACACTGTCACTCCCACCTGAAGCTTGAATATTCATCGCCCGAATATATAATCAACAAATAAATCAACAAATAACCAACTAAAACTCTGACGGCAACTAAAAAAGATTAATCCCACGAGAAAAAAGGCCTCCGTGTGACATCACACAGCACTCTCACTACTCAGGCATCTCATTTTCCACCTTCTATTCTTTCTTTGTCTTACAAGATCGCCACTAACAAACCAGCATTCAAATGTTATATCTACTGTCTACATATTATCAATCTTCACTGCATAAATCGCTCCCGGCCAATTGCATATTCACCGTCGCAATGGCGTGTTCTGCTTTGCCATCATGCACCAGTCAGGGTGATCAACCCTCCATCCACCTATATAAGTATACAAAATACGACCTTATAACCTTACTACTCTCTCACTAAAACAACCCCCCGCCCCCACTAAAATGCAACTCCTCTCATACAAATACGGAAGGAATACGCAATGACGGTCCATAGTCGATCCATGGCTTCGGAAAGCTGACAGAAAACGAATAAAGACAAACTATTGGCTTCTAGACGACGCTTCTTTTCATCAAAAGGCGTTTTTTGTCTTTTGTTTCTTTTTTTCCTTTGTGCGGGCCGATTTGCCAAGAGTATAGCCTCACCGCCACAAATGGTTATATAGAAGCCGAGCAGCCCCATAATGCTGTGCTGTGTGAGGTGAGAGGTAGACGGTAAGTGAAGAGTGTCTTTATCGTGCCTTTGTCTGTGACTGAATGGATACGGGGACTATGAAAGAATACATGGTTTTGGTGGGGAGGAAGAGCGGGTGCGACGAATGCAGTTATGCGAAGGCCAGAGAGGCCAACAACACGGCGATAGATGCATTGATTCAACATACTTTCAGGAACTTTGTATATATTTCTTTATTGATAATGGTAAATCATCAAAGAATAAACTAGGATAGTGAGGACAAGCGTGATGTCCGAAGTTGTCAATGATTGTCCTCATCTTTGAACTGGTAACCAGCGCTGTCCTCCCTGTACCCAACGATCTGTGAATCTGGTGGGGTTATCATCAGCATCCGACAGAATGACAATGAACTAGGGTCCTAGAAACCAGAAAGAATTGCGGGGAATTACTAAGTGCATGGTAAAATGATAGGTACTTGTAAAAATCACAAAAAATCTGCCTTAGGATAAACAAGCAAAAATGACGTCATAGGCTCAAAACACTATGTTTTCAAATGCTTATAATTTGAGTTCTAGAGCTGATAATAAAAATAAAAACAGTATCACTAAAATCTGTAAATCCAAAGCAATCTAATAATGCTTATTGTATCTTAGTGTAGATATTCATCATTTTATAGGCCTCTACTTTAACTGACATGGGCTCATTTTTTGTGATTTTTACAAGTACCTATTGTTGCCATGCACCTAGTAATTCCCGAATTGCAGCAGTTTAGAAACATTAAAAGAGATGTTTGCAATGAAACAATTATGTTGTCTGTGATTCAACTTACAATTATTCCATCCAAACTATGACAACATCATTATTGGCCAATCAGCTTATTGATTTTAAAAGAGTTGTGGTGTCGCTTAGATGCAATATCTAGAAGTGGTCATCTTGAACGTTACTTGCGTTCTGCAGATATGTGTGGTTGCAACTTCATATAAGTCTTGTGGCAGGCTGTCATGAAATGTATGAGAATGTCTTTGATGGGACAAGACCATAGCAATGTCCTTCTGTACAGATAAAAAAGGTACCTCTTATGTTGTTCTCAGACATACTCCGCAGACCATAGTTTGGACTTGAGACTAGAGGAACACTGGTTTTGCAGTGACTTCAGCCGTGACTGTGACATCGTAGGCATGAAAGATCTTTGACAGTGAGAGTTCAGATCTTGTAAATGTTAAAGTCTCTATATTAGCACACTGTCGATGCATGATCTGGAAATGAAATAAAAGAGTCGGCCAAGGTTCGTAATCATGATATCACCTAACTTATCCGTGACGTCCGGCTATCTGCAAAAAAGAATATTCCATCAATGAGGCAGAATGAACGTAGCCATATTTGTCCGTGGCTGGTATGTCTAATCAAGCTTTATATTAATAGAGTTGTGTTGGCAGGCCGTACCGACTAATATTTGTGTATGGTTCAAGACAGAGGTAAAGGATAATGGTGGGGGCTGATGGATGGACCGTTCTGGTATGGTAAGAGGGAACTCGGCTATTATGATATAGAAGTTGGGGATTATATCATTGAAAGATAAACTACCGATTTCTATTCATGAGTTATTGAGTGAAAGAATATCAAAATAGTAAATTTTAGCCTATATCATTCAATTATTGTTTATGACATTAATTTTACACAAACGGGACTAATGAATATGGAGGTGTTGGAATTATCAGCAAAGTACCTCTTAAAGTTCATGTTTCTCACGTTATAATTGTTAATCAGTAGAAACAACATGTCTTCAAACTCATGATTATGAACATTCTGGAGGCTTTGCTTCAAGAATGTTTAGTATTCTTGGTGTATCTAGTTCAGTAGTATCTACAAGACACTCCGGAATGGTACTGTTTGAGTATTTAGACTCGGCCAAGTACTCATGATACAATGCTAGCTACTCTCAAGTTACACAAGATCCAACATTACCAACCTCTCTATACCTCTGACCACAGGCCTTGCTATGGTGGGCCCCTGCCTTTCTTGTAGTGTCAATCTTTTTTTCATAGGAATCCTATATTCTCAAGCTTTGTACAACCATACTACGCATTAGTCAGCATAACGCCACCGACAATTTGATAGTCGTACCAGAATAAATATATTTTCCTCGTTATTTACAACTTCGGTCTCGAGCTATGTCAGACACTATCCACATTAACATGTTGGCTGGGTCAGGCTTTTTGCAAGAAGTCTATATAATAATATCTTCATTCCCCAAATAACGCCCAAAGAAAATCTCATCGAGATTTCTCCGAATCTAACTAACTTCCTAGATGTAATATCGTCTAAAAAGGAATAATAAACCCCATTTTCGATGATACTAATGGCATGACCTTTTCATCATTCTGGCGGTGACAGACTATGGATGATCTAAAGGAAGCGATGGTTCGTTCAGCTGGCTAAAATTCGCTAGTTTTTCTGTGATCTGTTTTTAGAAGCATGATGTAGCCGACACGAATGCCTGCATTTATGGAAACACTAGAAGCCGTTAGCCCCGTCCATATATTTGATCTACAAAAGCATTTATACCTCCATACCATCTGTAATTCATTGACAAGTCCGAGGTACTCAAGTTCCTTTTTTTTCTTTACAGGCCCATTTGACAGTGGAAGTTGAACTACGGCTTTGTATTTATTAAATGGAGATATTCAGCCGAAGTATCGTTGTGTTAGTTAATTTTCTCGCACCCGTTCTTACTCATAGCGGAGTTTATATGTATGCTTACTAGTACAGCCTCAATTCATGTATCTAGCCTTCTACATTCTACAATCTCGTGACGGATATAATAAGTTGGCATTTTGTTGCGTGGGACAGGCTGTCCAGATTTAAAGGAAAAAAAATCAAGGTTGCATGTACAAAATCTTTGATAGAAACACAATAGCAAAAAATGGATTGGTCTGCCGTTGACTGCTCGGACCCTTTGGACAGCTCAGACAGTCCAGGCGTATCAAAACTACACAATAGCGAACGACCATGGTTGCGTTTCGGCTGGGACTCGTCTACGCATATTATACCGTATAGACACATGTTGCTGCTGAGCAAAGACTCAGAATTATTTAACAATGGAATATGTCTGTTTAGCGGAAAATCTTGGGACGGGAGTGGGTGGATATCAAGCCGGAGCCGTTGTATGTAGGCAAAACCCGTATTCGAGGCCAAGAATGAGTATCTGCATGTTGATATATAGTTTAATTTTGGGTAAAGATGGTCTGGATCTCATATGAATTGAACCATGGATACGCCAAATAAAAATTGTTTACCATCAGTGAACTTCCGAGGGCCGGGTACGATATCGGAGGGTCCACAGCAAGAAATACCAATATGGTACCCACTATGAGGCTTAATTGGACTACAACGACTTGAAACAAACTTCATCTTTATATGGAATTGGTTTAAATCTTGCATCTTTGACTTGATTGAACCCATGAAACAAAGCTCAAGCCATCCACCCATCCCCATATCTCCCCTAACCTCCCCGGCCCCGGCCAGCCCTAGCTGTTTGTCTCTACCAGAAATATCAGAAAAGCCACTACCACTTCCGGGTCCCATTCATTGAGTTGTGTTTCTTTGTGTCGTGCTATGGCCGCATACATTGAGTAGTTTTTTTTTTCATGTTCAGTGAGATTAAGCTGGGTCCACAGAGACGTCATCCGCTGGATTAATTTTTTGGTTTATGGTTGAGAGTAGCTTTTGAAGGAGACGATTGGGCTAGTTTGCAACTTAACCTTGTTTCCACATTTACAATCTTGAGATATTCTATCTTTATTTTATTCTTACTTCGTATAGATCTGGGAAAACTGTTGTTTTCTAGGTCTCTCATTATATTTTCGGGGCCATTCTTTACCAGGAGGCAATTTCAGTTATCAAGCTTAGGTAGACCTTCATTCAACCCGGTTAGGTTGGCACCTGGTACTTATAGTCGGCCGGCTTTATGGGTCCGAAAATCACTCGGTTTCTTTGTTGAGGTTCAAAGACATCTTGTCTATTAGTCCTTTCTTCCATGTCAATCATATCTGTAACCGTCACCAGAATATCAAAGTCTTGGATCATCAGTTTTTAAGAGGTGTCAGCTTTCTTCTTTTCTTTGTGCTATACTTAAACTACTCTACACGGGCTTAGCTTTTCCACAGGCACATCTCTTGAGATTTGATCTCGGCCTTGTCACAGACGTCGTCTCATCTTTCAAATCTAAGAGTCGGTCATGAATTCACGAATGTGTTCGAGGGCTGAGAATAGCAAAACTTGAATTCGATTGATTCGCTAGCTCAACCCATCAACTATAGCTGCGTAAAAGCTAAGAAAAAATCAGGCCCCGCCGCAAAGCAAAGCACCATCAAAGTGCACCAACAGACTTTGCTGTACCCTGACGCCTAAACGAAGCAGCCAACCCACCCAGCCCCCATTCCCTCCCTCTCCAATCTTCTCTCCTCAAAGTTTCACGCATCGCATTGCCATTTGTTTTCTGTTTCATTCCGCTTGCATTGTTCTCTTTTTTTTCTGTATCACTACTACCTCTTCTTTGTCCTTCCCACTCGGCGCCTCACCTTCCAGCCGGACATGGGCTTGCCAAAGTTCCTCAAGCGGGGAAAGGCCACGGCCTCAGATGCTGACACCTCTTCAGATGTTTCCGGCGGAGTCTCCGGCGGACCGGTCCTTTCATCACCCTCGAATGTGTCGTTGAACAACACTGTCAGCCCACAGCAGATGCAGGCGCAACTGATGCATGACGACGAGATTGCCAACGTCCCGCCCGTTCCCGTCCAGATGCAGCAGCACAATTCAGGTGGGTTAATTCCCCTTTCCCCCTAAAGCTTTACTTTTTATTGCACCCAACGTCCTCTGAAGCTACAGCGGGGTTACCCCTCTTCCAGCACCACCTTTCACCCCTGTTTGGCCCTCATTCGTCTAACATCAGGAACCTATCATTTTTCGGTACAACAGCCTTGTCAGAGCAGCATCACCAGCACAAGAACAGCTTACAAGGCTCAGTGGCGCCGCCGGGCGCACTCGGACTGCACACGCCACCGAATCAACAACGGTTTAGCAGCGGAGGTAACCCGCAGCTCCAGCTGCAGCAACAGTTTCTGCTTCAGCAGCATCAGCATAAACAACAGCAACAAGATGATTCTAATCTCATGTACCCCTCGTCGCCCCCGAGATACAGCGACCAGCATCTTCACGATCCCTACACTCGACCGCCGTCGCAATCGCAACTGCCTGCCATGCAACAATACGACGAACTACCCAACCACTACTCCATGACCCAGAAAGACATAGATACGCATTTGCAACTGCAGCAACAGCAAGAGCAACAGGCGCAACAATTCCATGCCTCGTCCTCTAGTCTCCAGTCGGCCCAACACCTGCAGGCCCCAGCACCCCCCAGCTTTCTGCCCCCGCAGACCATAGAACAGTCGCCCGCTATTGAAAAGAAAAAAGGCCTCCGCAGCCTGTTCCAGCGCTCATCAAAAAGTCAGAGACACCCGGAAAACCCACTATCACCGACAACTCCGGTTTCTAATACCCGTCGTCACTCACCGTCCTCCAGCATTAGCGGCCCTCTAGCTGCACCGTCGGTTCTCCAAGCGGTTAATCCCAATAATAACAAAAATGGCCACCCCGCATTGTCGCCACTGCCGCAGGGTACCGTCAGCCCTTTGCCACCCACGCCCGGTTATGCGCCGGATTCTCAGCAGCAGCAACAGCAATCGATGGGCTCCGGATACAACAATACTATGGGATTTGCGAGGCGCCAAAGTAAACGCTACAGCAATACGGCGCCGGCGGCGACATCTCCATCCCAACGGATCCAACAACGCATGTCGCAGATTGCAAACAGCGAGGCTGAGCATCAAGCGCTGCAGTGGAAGCTTCAGCAGCAACAATTCGGCGACTTTTCCAGCGCTCAACAGGACCCTCCAAGCCAACAGCAACAAAGATACAGAGGGGACTGTTCTGTAAGCCAGCACCAGACGCAGGCCCAAGCTCACTTTCAGCAACAGCAGATGCAACAGCCCCGGCCTTCTTTGTCTGCTGATCCCAACAGCTCAAACCTGTCTTCGGGTCCTGCTGGCAACACCAATTCTGCTCCTGTTTCTTCTTTTGCTCCCGCTTCATCAAATCCCGCCTCCAACCAAGGTAACCAAGGTGTACCTGCTCAGCTCCAGATTCCGCAGCCGCCAACGCAGCATCATCAGCAATCGCCACTCATTCATTCCCCGCAACCTCGTCGCCCGAATTCAATCCACGCTGCCGCTTATCCTGACGAGCAGCTAATTTCTACCCCAAGTCCCAGTAACAACACTAGCGGCGGTGGCAGCACCAACAGCCACAACGGCAATTTTGTCCCCTACCATCAGCAACAGTTACACCAACAGCCGTACCAACAGCAGCACCTTTACCACGATAACCCCACTGTGCCTGATTCTGCGTCGCAAATTTCTCGTGAATCCCCGCCCGTAGATTCGTACCAGTCTGGCCACCCTGCTGCTCTTACCTACAATTCGCAGCAACAACAATCCCTACAGTCTCACGACCCCCCGTCCATGTCCCCGGCCCTCTCTCGTCAATCCCTAGACGTCAACAACGCCCCCTCCGCCCGCAGCTCCGACTCCATCCTGCCTCCTCCCTCTTTGCAACAACCTCAGCCTCCGCCTAGCTCCACTTTTGTCAAGACCATCAATTCGGTCTCTTCTACCGCCAACCCTACGTCAGCTCAAGCCAACAGCCCCGGTATCCCTTACTGTTCTGATAACGGTGGAGCTGTCAGTGTTCCTTCCGACGTTGATCGTGCTAGTCCACAACCTTCCACCATGGAATCTGAAGACAATAAGCTTAAGGAGCTTAGTATGTACCAATCCGGCCAGCATGTTTAAGTTACATTACTATTGATGGACAAGCCACTGATATTTTCTTTTTTCTTTCCCCGTAGCTGCCAAGTACAAACACGTCAAGCGTCTCTATTTCGATAACAAGAAAGAAATTGAAGATTTGAAGCAAGAAAAGGACACCCTTACCGACCGCATCGAGTCCTTGCAGAATGCCGTCGCCAACCAACGCATCACTTCTTCGCGCACCGTTCTCGACGATCACGAATACTCTGTCCGCTTCGATCGCCTGAACACTGCGATCAAGCAATTTTCGTACAAGCTTCGCAAGAACTGGAAGAAACCTCCTCAATGGGCCGAGAAGCTCATTACTCCAGCCGAAGTCAAGGCTGGTGGTAAGGAGATGATGGCTTGTGGTCGCGCTACCATCAGCAGATGGCTCTACGAAAACGTCTTCCAGCGCTGCTTCCACCCCGCTCTGGAACCCAGTCTTTCCATTGGCTTGAAGAACATTGAGTCTGTAATTCGCCAGCCTACCTACACATTTCAGAACCCCGAAGAATATAGTGCCTTGACAGAAAAGTTGGTCACTTGGCGCATGGCTACTTTTGAAGGTCTTAAGCCTCAGCTTTCCCCTGTTGACGAAGAAGGGTTAAAGAAGAAGAAGGAGTTAGAAGACGCCTTCCAGCAGTCGGTTCAGAAAGATCTTTTGAAGTTTATTGAGGAGCATGTTGATACCCAACCCGGTCATTCTGCCGCCCAAGATACCGATACCATTCTCCAGTCCGTAATCAGTATCATGAACAACCTTCCCATGGAAAGCAGGGATGTTGCCATTGTCTATCCTGTGGCAGGTCAACTTGTCGATCCTAACACTATGACAGTTGTCGATGGACTGGGCTCTGAAGAAGATGCTAAGCGTAAGTTTTTGTCATATATATCATCGTCCTGTCAGCTCACATTGCTAACAAACCCACTACAGCCTCCGAAGTTCCTGCGGTTGTCCGGTTCACCTTGACTTTTGGTGTATCTGTTACTGGCCGTCACAACCTTTGTAAGGCCGATGTGTGGGCTCTTCCTGCCCCGGCACCTGCCAAATAAACGTTCATGATATTGGGAGTTGTCTGATGTTGTTCCTTTACGTTGATACATACTACATATGTTTTGTTCTTCGATTCCTGATTTACGGTCATATTATGTCTTCAGACATCGTTACGTTTCATTCGTTGACCTTGAAAATACCTCTTCTAGTTCCTTATCCATGCCTTTTCAAAGCTCTCAAGCGACGGTTTATTTGTTTTCCATTTTTAACATATCACGATATATCCTGTTGCTGTTCTCTTTTTTTCTTTAATCGTCATCATGTTGCTCATCTTTGTTGCTTTCAGCTGGCGAGCTTGTCGTGGATGTGTTTCTTTGTATGATTTTGCTTCTATTTTTGCACGACGTGGGAAAAATACATTTCTTTGACATCATATTGGACCCTTTGTGAACCGCGGGATTGTATTTTGTGTGTATGTGATTAATATGTAATGCTTATGTATTGTATTTTTGGAAGCTGAATCTACCATTCTTACATTGCCAAAAAATAATCTCTTGTTGGATTCAAAAGTCTCTGTGTAAGCGAAAAGTTCGCTCCTTCATCCAGAGTCTGCCCCTAATCTTCACCCAAGGATTTATGTATTCTCTAGCTAGGGTTTCTCAAGCTGCGTTGCTTTCACCGCCTGCTGCTTTTTTTTGTTTTCTGCCAACACCCCGCCGCCATGATATCATGACAATATTTGAGATTCGCGCCGTAGAAGGGTTTCTGTTGATGATTGTGTTAGTATAACAATAGACAAATAAATAGATAATCATGTTTTCCGACGATAGTAAACCCGCAACCCTTGAACCGTCGAAGCTTGGGACTCAAGAATAGTAAGTTGTTACCCTATGCAAATTCCCATAACCATTCTTAACTTGTAAAACCAACTATTTTCCTTCTCCCTCCAGCTGGGACAACCTCTACCTCCGCGAAAAAGCCAACCACGCTGCCAACCCTTCCGATAAAGGCACTGTCTGGTTTGATGACAGCAATGCCGAGCAAAAAATTCTTTCCTTCCTCCACTCTCGCTGCGCCGACGAAAAAGCCCATTTCATCGATGCTTCCGACGATGACGAATCCAATGAAGAATCTGAGTCCGGTGACAACGATGACCAAGACGAAAACAATGCCAAGCAACAAGAACCCCCCAAAGACCTAACACACTCATCCACCTCCTTCCTCGACCTCGGCTCTGGCAACGGCTCCCTCCTCCTCTCCCTTCGCAAACACGGCTTCGCTGGTCGCCTCCACGGCATCGACTACTCCACCGCCTCCGTCTCCTTCGCCCAAGACATCATGTCCAAGCTGTCCACGGATCCCAAAATCACATTCTCGCAATGGGACATTCTCAATTCTCCCTACGAGACTGTCCTCATCGGTGCGCAGGCGTTCGGTTTCGACGTGGTCCTTGACAAGGGGACTTTTGACGCCATTAGTTTGTGTGAGGAGACTGATGCTGAGGGGAGACGGATGTTTGAACAATATCCCAAGAGGGTGCTGAGATTAGTGAAGAACGGAGGGCTATTAGTGATTACGAGTTGTAACTGGACAGAGGAAGAGCTCAAGGTGTGGTTTGTGCAAAGAGGAGGAACGGATGAGGGCAAGTGGGAGGTGGCTGGAAGAGTAAAGTATCGTGCGTTTTCGTTTGGCGGTGTAAGCGGACAGACTATCAGCACCATGTGCTTCCGCAGAGTGTAAAGGTAAGTGGGGTATCGAATTACAAGATATCTAGACATAAAATAGGTTACGAATGTCATGACGTATGAAAGATTTCCAAGCTCTATCAGTGCACATCATGTCCTTAAAAAAACAATTAAACACCGGTTCGTCATTTACTTGATCTTTATAGGTATTCCCAAACACAATCACTCAAACCCATTTACATTGAACACACATTCTCCTTTATTGGTCAATGGACATCGGCTCACCTGTCGCGTTGTGGATCGCCGCCGTCGCAAAGTATCTCACATCGACATCCTCATCCTGTGCCAGATGATCGAGTTGGGGCAAAATGTGATCATAAATGAAGTTCTCGCCGTGCGCCGTCTTCTCCAGGATCTTTCCAGCCTTCTCCAACGTGTAAATGGTGCCCTCCTTGGGCAGCTTCATGAGAACGGTGATCAACGCGTTGTAAGTCTTGGCTACGTTGAAGCGGATATTGGGGATCGCATCGCGGGTGAGGCGTTCGAGGATTGGCAGGATAGACTTCTCAATGACCTCCCAAGTTACCACAGTAGACAGAGTCTGTAAGTCAGGTTAACATGTGACTTAATCAACATATGTTGGAATATATAGGGGGAGACTTACGCTGATGGCAAAGCACGTCGTCATGCGGTAAAGATAGTTGGGGTGGGAACCCATCGTCACGACCTTGGGGATAATCGTCTCACTAGCCCATTCGACCCCGAAGACCTCGGTAAGTTTCTGGAGATTAAGAGTAGCCGCCTCACGGATTGAGAACACGGTGTCACCCAACCAGCCCATGCAAAGGTCACCCAGTTTCTCGTTAAAGTACTGAACACCAAGCTGGCCAGCCAGCAGGGGAATGTACTCAATAATTGCCAGGCGAACACGCCATTGCTTGTCTTCTGCCAGCTTAGTAATGGCAGGAAGCAAAGACTGAGCCAACAGGTTAATGCCAATGACTTGGTTGACCAACTCTAGCTTGGAAATGATCTGAAGCCGCACATCTGGGAACTCATCTTTGAGCATCTGTATGAACACGGGAAGCAGATGCTCAGTAGTCTCCTCTTTCCCGAGAATGGGCGCAAGACCACTAATCTCACGCGCCAAATTCACCCTCACATGCTGAGAAGAATCTGAGACAAGATCTTCCACAGCGGGTATGACGTCGTGGAGCAAAATATCATGCTCAATCAAAGCACAGAAGCCAGGAATCTGACCAGAGATGGCAGCACGAACTTCAGCCTCGTTGTCTTTAAGAAGCTTGACAAAGGCGGGGATAAGATCCCTCGAAACGACCTCATCATCCACAGCCTTGGCAATCTGTATTTCAAGTTATTAGTCTATGATCCCTACAAGATACCTTTCCATTAACTTACCGCCTCGAAATGGTCGGCAACCATGTATCTCACACGCCAACTCTTATCGTCAATGAGCTTGCGCAACGTAGTGAGAAGGACGCCGTGGCCAGACTGTTGCTCCTTAGGGACAACCTCAGCAATAGCAATCAGAACCTCGATAGTCAATAACCTGACACTGTCTTGATCATCCGAGGCGAGATGGGCAAACATAGGAATCATCTCATCGATGACAATGGACGCAGGCATCTCTCTCACGAACTTGCCAAGATTGCTGGCAGCCGGACGACGAACCATGGGGGTATCATCGTGAACCAAAGCGTTGAATTGTTTGCGCAACTGTTCCTGGATCGGCGGCGAAACATTTTTGTAGGGCGCCGTGTAAAGAGAGCAAGCCGATACCTTTGAGGTGAACCAGTCGGCTTTGGAGAGACGAGTGGTGAGAGGAACAAAGAAGCTTTCAATCTGGCTGACAGACAACTCGGCGCAGATCTTGTTGAGGGACTCGACAGCTTTGTCGCGGACAACTGGCTCTTCAATAGAGGCCAGATTCTCGAGGGGCGAGAGAAGCACGTGAGCCCACTCGGGGCCGCCGACATACTCGACAAATGAACCCAGCTCTTCACTCAGAGCGACGAGAACCTCATCTTCATCTTCAACGGACTCTATAGCGAGAGAGCAATAATGTTAATAGTGATCAACTATATAATACTGTTTCACCCTCTTGACCTTCGTCAAGCATGTGATCAGAGTCGTAGATATTCAACATACCATCCAAGAAAGGAATGAGTTCTTCACGAGTCCGCTCGGGACCCAGGGCAAGAGCAATAGTAGACAGGCGGTGGATGGCATTCAGGCGAAGAACAACATCGTCGTGCTAGATATTACGATGCAATTAGCTTTAGAAGCGGTGAATTCCGGGACGTAGCTATCAGATCAATGTCTGCTGGCTTCAGTGTCCACAGATAAAAAAAATATATGGAAAATTATTGCTGAAAAGACAGAACTGGACCATAACTACGATGCTTTAAGCGCCGGTGAGATGCCAGCTCAAGACCAAAGGACTACGACCACTACAGGTACCCACCCCACTTGAGGCTTGTTTACTGTCTCATTGATTGAATATCAGACTATACGCATATTTTCGGCCAATCGTCCCAAAGAATTCGATATGGAATCAAAGATGAAGACGCAGATGATCAATATAATCACAGGCTCTAATGACATTCCAGCAGAACAAAAGTTTCGGACCGTATGCGTTGTCGAGCAATACTGATCAATCAATGTCGGTGATGTGGTGATGTCTAAAGGCGGTATGGAGATCGAGGCTCATCCGGGGCTATGAATGCTGTGGGCCATGTGCGTACCTTGAGCTCATCGATGAGCACCGCGATGGGGTATAGCTCATCGCTGGCAGGTTGGCTGTCAGCCATTTTGTGTGTATTAATTGGGGATCGGGAGGTTATGTGGCGGTTAAGGATAATGAATGAATTGTCAACCGATTTTCCGGAGTTCCAGACTAGATCTTAAATCGAAAGACGAGGCAAAAGTCAGGTCAAGCGGCAGCAAAGAGGGGCGCGTCTCAGTTAATCGGGGGTAGCAGCTTCAAGTATAAAATTCGGGCAGCAGCTAGATGTCGTGGCTCAATGCAGAAAGCAATTATCAACGATGCTTCACAGAATACCTGTAGATGGCAATAAAGGCTGGTTGAATGAAAGGAGAATATTTACAAAACGGCAGAATAATGATTAGGATGAGGAAACGAGGTTCCAAGCAAATAGCGTCTGGGAGCCAACGAGGTCGAGGTAAGAGAAGGAGGTAAGGACCTTAGGGAGAACAAAGCAGGGTTTGTCTGTTTAGCTGGCAAGAGCTTCTTTCCTTCGTTGTTGTGGCTGGAAGACGCTCTAAACACAGCAGCGTTTACAGGCGCTAATGTTATCAAGTATAGTGCTAAGATACCCCGCCATGATGTGTTGACAATTATAAAAAGTCCAGAAGTTTGGTTTTATGATTAAGTCACGGAAATTACTTTGGCTGGAATATATATTTACGCATGTTACTCTCTGCAAGATGTTACAGGGACAATCATATAATAAAGTCAATAGGGTCCAACTATCATGTGAATATCTACAATCTACATATTCTGCTAAAAAAGGGGTTGTAACTTTAATGTCGTAGGGCCAGGTCAAGTATGTTATGGTGCATTTGATGAACTCAAATGATAGGGTTATGAAATGATATAATGATAACCCACGTCTGAAACAGCTGCCACCATCTGGCCTAAGAGCCACACAAGCACCCCGCAATCTGTGGCGTACGCTTGCACTTAAGAAAAACCCGCCGGGATGTCGCTATTATCGCTATGGGCCCTGACGTGGTACAGCCAGTTAATAGTACAATTTGAAAGGAGACAGCCTGTGACTCAGTCACAGCCGTCATAGTGACTAGCATGAACATGACTATAAAAGCTAGGCTCTAAGTAACGCTGTAATTTTACCTAGCCTAGTAGTTTTCAGTAGCATCAGCGCCCTGTAATAAAAAAACCCCATCTTATTTTGGATCGTCAACTCCCCACGCCGATCGAATTGCTAATTTGACGGCCCCTCTTCTTGAATCTCCCGATCCTCTAGTGTCTTTGCTTCTATCTGTTTATAAGCATAAGCCTAGCCTGTCATGCCTACCATCACTGTCGACAAGTACCAGCTTTTCGAGGCCTTGGGCCGGAAGTGCGTATAAGTTCTTCACCATTATCACACTTGCCCCTCCTTCCAGGATACCGGCCTGCTGGAGACTCCGTCCCCGAAGCACTGGGGCTGTCTTTTGCGTCTGGAGGGATGGTTTCACCACACATACTGACATATACTGTTCCATGTGTATAGGTTCACCAAGGGGGAGTTCGAGACCCTGTGCTTCGACTATGGTATCGAGTTGGATGAGGACACTGAGGATGATCCGAACCGTCCTCTCGTAAACGGCAAGCCGGCGCTGCCCGAGCTCAAGATTGAGATGCCCGCCAACCGTTATGACCTTCTTTGCTTCGAGGGTATTGCCCGCAACCTGAACATTTTCCTTGGCCGCATCGAGCCTCCCAAGTACCAGCTGATTGAGCCCGCTGATGGCAAGCTCGTTGAGCTCCACGTGAAGGAGTCCACTGCTGATATCCGGCCTCTTCTCGCCGGCGCTATTCTTCGTGACATCACTTTCACCCAAGAAACCTATGACTCTTTCATTGCTCTCCAGGACAAGCTTCACCAGAACCTTGCGCGTCAGCGCACTCTTGTCGCCATCGGTACCCACGACCTCAACACCATTGAGGGTCCCTTCAGCTATGAGGCTCTTCCCCCCAAGGACTTCAAGTTTGCACCCCTTAATCAGACCAAGGTCATGGATGGCGAGGAGCTTATGAAGTTTTATGAGAATGACCTTCACCTACGCCGTTACCTGCCTATCATCCGCGACTCTCCTAAGTATCCCGTCATCTTTGATGCTAAACACACCGTCTGCTCCATGCCCCCCATTATCAACGGCAACCACAGCAAGATCAGCAAGAACACCAAGAACGTCCTGATTGAGATTACCGCCACCGATGCCACCAAGCTAGACATTGTCTGCAACATTATTGTTGCCATGTTCTCCGAGCACTGTGCCAAGCCCTTTACCATTGAGCCCGTCAAGATTATTTCTGAGCACAACGGCAAGACCCGCATCACTCCTTCTCTTAAGGAGCGCAACATGAAGGTTGAAATTGACTACCTTCGCACTCTGACCGGTCTCAACTTGTCCGTTCCAGAGATCACCAAGATGTTGGGCAAGATGTCTCTGTCCGCCACCCAGACCAAAGAGGATGCTAACCTTCTGGATGTCGTCGTCCCCATTACCCGTGCCGATGTCCTCCACCAGTGCGATGTCATGGAGGATTTCGCTATTGGCTACGGCTACAACAACCTTCCCCGCATGGATCCTAACAAGTCCGGTACTATCGGTGCCCCTCAGCCTATCAACAAACTGACCGACATCATTCGTCATGATGCCGCCTTTGCCGGCTGGGATGAGGTCATGCCTCTCACCCTTTGCAGTCACGATGAGAACTTCTCTTGGCTGAACCGCAGTGACGACGGCACTACCGCCGTCCGCATCGCCAACCCCAAGTCCGCCGAATTCCAGGTCGTCCGCACCTCTCTCGTCCCCGGTATCCTCAAGACCATCCGCGAGAACAAGGGCCATGCCCTCCCCATCAAGGTCTTTGAGGGTGGCGATGTCGTCTTCAAAGACCCCTCTGCCGAGCGCAAGGCTCGCAACGAGAGACACTTCTCTGCCGCCTGGTACGGCCGGACCTCCGGTTTCGAGCAGGTTCACGGCCTGCTGGACCGTCTTCTGCACATGCTGCGCGTGCCCTTTATCGTCAGCCAGAGTGTCGCTGGCGATGGCTACTGGTTGGAAGAGATTGGGCATCCTACTTTCCTCAAGGGTCGTGCTGCTGCTATCCACGCCCGCTTCGAGGGTAAGGAGCACCGCATCGGTGAGTTTGGTATTCTGCATCCGTCGGTACTGGAGAAATTTGAATTGAAATATCCCACTAGCACGCTTGAGATCAACCTGGAGGCTTTCTTGTAGAAAGCGCGAGAGTAAAATGATCTGGCTCATAATATTTAGTCACGTGTAAAATGATAGAAAGTAAAATAAAAGTAATGCCAAAAATAATCTCAGCACAAGCACATATCTTTCTGTGAATTATTGTCCGACGCTCATACTACACATCAAGTTGTCTAATATCATTACGAGACAGCAGATGACATCATCAACAGACCCGACTTCCCGAAGGATAGGTCCCGCTAGTATTAAAGTAAATGCTAAATTTACAAAGACAGAAAATAAATGAATGACACTGAATATGATAAATTAGGCAATGTGAAGCGAATAATGATTATGAAAATATCCAGAGTCAAAGCGCATCGTCATCGCATAGAGTCGTTTGGAGATGCGGATGCAAAAAGAGATCCAATTCCCAAGCTTGAGTTGCTTCGCCTCCTTGTTCCTGCTTGAACCGACGTGTTCTCCGCAACAAGCGGCAAGGAGTCCGAATTATTCGATACAGAAATCCAGGCTTTTGGTCCAAAAAGCAGACGAAATAGCCCCGGTTGTAACATGCTCCGCTGTTTCTGCACTTGAGCAGTATCACAAGACTTTTTGGGAGTTGCGTTTGACAAATTATCCGAAGAGAGTTACGAGACTAAAACTCGATTTTCTTTTCTTCTTGCTTTCATGACCAAGCAGCCAAGTCTTCATGGTTCGCATCCTCGACAAATGTGAAGTCTAGGGCAAACTCATGATGAGTGGCTTGCGGGTACTCATCAAGTGCAAAGCCGTTAGAGTTTTCCTCCTGTTAACTAACTTCCATAGATGTACCATGTTGCAAGAAATCAAGAGTTGACTTGAACCAATCCAGGGTGACTGCAAAATCAAAGCCAAGAGATGGCTCGGATGACTTGTGAGAATTTAACTGTTCTTCATTCGGTGGCTCTCCGTTGTAATCAGTCTCATAAGGATTGTTGATCACAACATCAGCTTTGTCAAAATCCAGCTGCCGCTTTCGCGTATCATATACCACAGTGTTCTCTGTCAAAACCTATTTGTAGACCTGATGATATTCTGAGTTGATTGCGCTTTACATCATCTCTTGTATGTCTTGTTCCACACGGGGCTTGACGCTGACAACCGGAACTGATGGTCTTGATAGAAAAGCGGGGACTGCATTAGATAAATTGATGTTGGTGATGCCTTCTCGAATCTGGTTAACATACCCTTCAGAAACAGATACTCCTGAAGATTGAGGAGCTGAGGCAACACCGGGGGTGAGCATGGCATGTATAGATTTCACAGTCTGGTTGTTGTGTAAATCTGGAGGGTTGGTGGTGACCATAGACTTCAACACTTGGCTATCACTAGCTGACTGTTGCAGGGCTGGAGGCAACGTAGAGGTTGAGCCATTGATATCCAACGGCTGGCTTGGTGAATCTACGTCAGTAACTGGATCGAGAGACTCTGTGAACACAGTTGGACTATTGTCAGAAACAGGCACGATACCAGCATCTAGATACGAGTTCATTTCATCGTAGGACCGGTTGAAACATTGATGCCACCAGCGGATGGCTTTCAGATTAGGGAAGATGAGACGTTCACGGCCTGGCTCACGATCATCAATAACGGGATCGTAATTGGGGTTGGTAAACTCTGGAAGACGGGCTAGGAAGTAATCCCAGACAGAAGCAGTACGTTCTGTGACCTTGTTCTCAACACGCTGCTTCTCACTGTTGTACAAGAAGGTGCCATATTGACAGGAATACAGATGGTAAAGCAACCGACGCAGGAATCGCTCATTGAATTCAAAGCGATTGGGGTACTGACGTAGTAATTGATACACGCAGTCAAGGAATTGATGGAATACCGGACTGACCATTTTCAAGTCAGTAGCCTCTTCCACAGGTGCCGAGGCAGATGTAGTCTCCGCTTGCTTATCTTCAATTTCTTCGGGTCCCTTTTGCAGTTTTCTCATAAAGTTCATGATAGCATCGGGCATACCGTTTTCGGGGTCATTGGGATTGGTAGCAGTACCAGCAAAAGCATCTTTTTGGACAACGAACCAACTCTCGTGATTCAAATGTCCTGAGCGAAGTCGGAACATGTGGCCGAAAGATAGCCAATCCTTTTCGACCAGGACCATGAAACCCTTAATGGTCCGGTAGTAAGGGTCAAGCATCATCTCTGACAACGCACACAGCTGACTCGTTCGATCCCAGCCATCAGAGCAGTGGATGAGTGCATGAGAATGATCAATGCCAACACGACGAGCAATGGTAGCAGCACCAGACAGGACTGCATCAATATGTTTGAGCCATTGACTCCCATTGAGGGCGGACGAGTCAGGCGGCTGTGAAACCATGTCGGCATCCTTGATAGCATCAACCATCTTGTTCAAAGATGACCGCATAACGTGGATGTTGCCAATGAACAGGAATACCTTTTCGGTATGTTTGTAGTTGTCCATCGTCTCGGAACCGTAACCTTGCACTTGATTCATCATGGCATTGATAGTTGGGCGCGCATCAACAATAAGGTTCCTTTGTTGCGCGCCGTATATCAATCGCTTTCCGGTCTTCTCGTCGTAGAGAATTTGCCGATCAGCACCTGAAAAATCACCACCATGGGTCATATTAGAACTGTCTTGAGAAAGATCAGCTTGTGAGGCTGTTATCTCCAAGAAGCCACTTTGATCAGGAGCATCCAACTGCCCACCACTTTCATCATTGCGTGGCGCGTTCGAGTTGAAGGCCGCTGATACCAGTCGCTCATCTTGGATGTTGGTTTTGCGGAGGATGCCGGACCGAGGTTGTGAACTGCGAAGGATAGTGCACAGGTTGACAGGATGTAGATATGTCAAGACAGGTATGCGGTTACGAGATCGGAACTCCCTAGCATATTTCAAAGTATTATCCGAAATGGACGATGGTACTGCAAGGATGGCCGGGTAGGTGTCGCAGAAGGTGTAGTCTTTGTTGATGGTAGAAAGACGCCAGCCTTTATCAGAAGACTTTTCATTGATACCTTGACGTTGAAATTCCGCCCAGGCATCATAGACTGCCCATCCATTCATGCCTCGCTCAATCTTTTGTGGCTGATGGTGAAAGGCGTACAAACTGCGAACAGAGTTGAGCTTGCATGTTCGCTGTTTGATAAATTCAAAAGCTTCTTTGGCCGAAATGTCATCTGGGAATGTAAACATAACAAATGTGAAATCTCGACAACGTAACCGGATGGAGGATGGTATTCTGGATTTTGGAGGTGTCGGTCGGAAGATACATTGCGAAATCATAGGATAGGTAATCCATGATTCCCGTCTCTTAGCTGGTGGGACTGGAGTCAAAGTATCAGAGTTATTATTAGAATTGGGTGAAGGTTGAGGGGCCGGGGCGCTGAAGATAAGGTGAAAATCGGTCAGCCGCAGGGTACCGGTGGAGGTGCGACCGCCACTGATACCTTCCACATTCTCATGAACCTAAACAGGTTATACAAGTCAATTATGAGCCTTTCGAAAATTTTGTTTACTATTTACCTTGCGAACTTCCATCGCGGCAGTTTTAGGTGAGACGTCAATGGTTTTGATAGGGGTTCCGGAATATGGATATCGATTGTCGCAATGGAGCAGCCGGAATAGTCCTGGATAGATGGCCAAGTGGGGCCAGGGGGAAGTCGCAGTGGGTGAACGAGTCGTAGCAGCGATCGATCAATAAATGTGCTTAGAAATGATACTATACAAAGAAAGAAGACAGGTTATAAGGGGGCAGTATACATCACAATACACACATAGAATGGTCAAGAAACCTGAGACCGATAATTCGTAGATAGTCCTCAAAGATCGTCATAAACAACTAACATCAAGGACCTGCATAAGCACCAGACCAACTCCTTATACTGGCGTTCGCGGGGCAACCAGACCATGTTCTACAGCGCAGGCCCTGGTCTAGCCTTGCTACAGAATGAACAATGACGTTGATAGCCATAATCGGAAAGGTGGGGCCAACCGCCTGTAGCATCAATGAAGCAGCGGACCAGGGGGGGGGCATCACGTGGGATAGCCCATTTATCTTATCAAAGTCATATGCATGGGTCATGGGATTAGACTCGACATGGGTTGTTGCGCCACATCAATAACCTTATGTGGCGTCAGACCCACGTCGAAAATCGACTTAGGGCTTCCAATTTTTGGCGGCACACAATCAAAATGTTTATCGGAAAGTGGATCTAGGATTGCTAGTCAGAGTTGGATGTACTATTGAGAAGTCTATGATTTCCTTTCTACGTTAACCGCCAATTCGCCCCTCGTCAGTCTCGTCGTCGATCGATCATCATCACAATCAAAATGGCTTCTATCTCTGGTGCCCAGATGTGAGTCTCAACAACTGAGGGCCTGTCGCAAACGCATTCGAATATTGAGGAGGGCATCGTCAATATCGAAAACACCCATACCAAACAACCTTGTACACACACCCATACCAAATATTGTAATGGCAAAAATTTCGACAAACTTGCGCATTGACTGTTGTAAGGAATCAGAATCGAAAAAAAACATATAAATTTGATCAAGTTGGCTCCTGAAATTTCCAGCAAAACAGTACCGGCGTTTACAGTATCAGACGATACTTTACCCCACGCCGGCCCCAAATCAACAAACTTGACTTTGCCCCACCTTTAAATTCGAATAGCCTGCAACAGACAACCCCGCTTACCACCGGAACTCTGAAAACAACAAATGACTGACTATTTTACAGCTCCAAGCGGAGAAAGTTCGTCGCCGACGGTGTTTTCTACGCCGAGCTGAATGAGTTCTTCCAGCGCGAGCTGGCCGAGGAGGGTTACTCCGGTGTTGAGGTCCGCGTCACCCCCACTGTCACTGACATCATCATCCGCGCCACCCACACCCAGGAAGTTCTCGGTGAGCAAGGTCGCCGCATCCGCGAGCTCACCTCCCTGATCCAGAAGCGCTTCAAGTTCCCCGAGGATTCTGTTTCTCTGTACGCCGCTAAGGTCCAGAACCGTGGTTTGTCCGCTGTTGCTCAATGCGAGTCCCTCCGCTACAAGCTTCTCAACGGTCTGGCCGTCCGCCGTGCCTGCTACGGTGTCCTGCGCTTCATCATGGAGTCTGGTGCTAAAGGTTGCGAGGTTGTCGTCTCCGGCAAGCTCCGTGCCGCCCGTGCCAAGTCCATGAAGTTCACCGATGGTTTCATGATCCACTCCGGTCAGCCCGCCTGTGACTTCATTGACACCGCCACCCGCCACGTTCTGCTCCGCCAGGGTGTCCTGGGTATCAAAGTCAAGATCATGCGCGGTGCTGACCCCGACTCCAAGTCTGGCCCCCAGAAGGCTCTTCCCGATGCTGTTACCATCATTGAGCCCAAGGAGGAGCAGCCCATTGCTCAGCCTTCCAGCACTGACTACGGTGCTAAGGCCGCTGCTGCCCAGGCTGCCCAGGCTGTTGCTGAGGATGAGGTTGCTACTGAGGAGGTCCCCGCCGCTGAGCAATAGACTGGCTCTAGCTCTGAGGGCTCTCTACGTCTAGGCAATCGGCCATGTTAGTATTTGATGCCAAAAACCGACAACGATCCGGTAAACGGATTGATGGGAACTGTGTATAAGGAAGTAGTGGAGGATATGGGAATGGGTTGTTTATTTTGTTTTTGCTTTTTACTCAGGGACATTTCTGGGGAGAAAAATCCCCACGGCGGTGAGATGGAGGTTCTCAAAAACACCGGGGCGCTTGGGGATTTTTTTTTTAAAAAAAAAAGAGGCTATTCAGTACCATTCTCCTGCGTCTTCTCTCATTGTACATTACGAATCTTTACGATTTGTTTCCCTACCGTTAAAAGGCCTGTCACACCCACAGTCCTCTACATACCCCTTGATCTCTCAATATTGTCGACGTCCTGCCACTGTGGGTCTCCTTGATCTTTCGAGGATACCCTTCATTGATTGCTCCCATTGTCCCATGTCTCCCCTTTCGATAGCCGGTTAGCAGAGAGAAGGAACAAAACCCAAGGGGAAAAAGAGTTAACGATCAAATATTGTCTTCTGGTAGAAAATTTTTGTCATGTTCTTGTTTTTTATTGTATGATTGCTGCATGCGAGAATTTTAGTTCGCACATTAGCGACATGCGCTTGCTTTTTAAAAAGTCTTGGTTGATTGATGGGTTTCAATCAGATCTTTTAGATGTATAATACCAATAGAAAAAACTTGAAAAATTCAATGGACTAGGGTTCACATGTCATTACGCTGAATTTAGCTACATTTTTTTTCGGTTAGAAGAAAAAATAAGACGAATACGAATCAATTGGATCCAGATATGCGATCAAAACTTCCCAACACCAAATCTCCAAGAAAATAAAAAATAAAAGAACATTGCCTACCATGATGAAGCGTGAAGCCCGTAATGCCATGCATGTCCGATGAAACAAAGAAACCCATGGCCATGACGATCAAGTAGTAACAGTAATAATCACACATAAGAAGAAAATGCTTAACCATCCCTCTCAGAAAAGAAAAAACAACACCAAGCTCGGCATAAGATGGCTGAGTCATAAACAGAAAATGAAAAAAAAGGCAACAGACTAAACAAAGGGGATACAAATGGCACGTAGCTAGATCGTTCCAACCAGGATAAATCAGAGTACATCATATCGTTACGTAGAACAGAAACGGCGTAGCATCGCGGTAGTCAGCATGAAGTGAATACTCGTAGATCAAGTTATACAGCATTGGCACGACAGTGGTCTTGTTGATAGAGACCAAGTTCGTGATCATGACAACAGGTGATGGGAAACACAAAAGAACAAACAAAGAATAGAGAAAACGAAAACAAAAATATTTAAACATAAAAAACAGGAGGGTATAAATTTAAGTTTTCCAATCAGAGAGGTTTATCTGATAGGACCCTTCTGTTCTTGAAGCTCTATATCTTGTTCCGCGAACTTAGAGCTGGATCCTTTGTTTGTTCTTGAGTGGTTTGAGGGACCATTGATAGGTCTGGTCTCAGCAATATCTTCATCGCTGTCATCACCAAGGCCAAACCCAGACTCTTCATCAAAAGCACGTATAAGGCCACGGCGGTCACCATGCTGGCTACCGATGCTCATGCGGTGAGTAGAGCTACGACGAGACTGCATGCTGAGGCGGGTCTGGATGCTGGAGATCATATCGGTACCAGTAATGTCGTAAGTCCCGTTGCGGTTGCCCTGACCGTTGGCATTGGCATTGGAAATGTTAAGAAGGTAAACACCAGTAAAAGTGATCAGGAAGCCACACAGCAACGAGAGGGTGTTAGCCACATCGGCAGTGTTGAACCCACGGAACAGAATAAATGAGGCAACCAAAGTAGCTGTCGTGAACGTGACATAGTAAAGCGGATTTACACTGAAAATGCCGTTAGTAAATGGGAAATACTATAATTTCGTGGTAAATCTTACATGTTGGTGGGGAACTGAGCAAGCGCCTTGTTGAAGTAGTTCATCTGGACCAGGATGCAGACGGTCGTAGTGATCATGAAGACATAAGTCGATGGGTGGGTAAACTGGTTGTTGCCACCAAAAGTCAAACGCAGGGCGATACCAAAAGCTTTGACAGACATAACACTAATGGAACCGACAGTCGAGCAGATGGAGAGATAGATCAGAGCATTCTGCTTTCCGTATATGGGAGCAATCTTGTAGATCATGACGATGGCAAACACGGTAACCATAAGGGTGTAGAGCAAGAAGCCAGGTTGGATGGCATACTCAAGAATTTGGTCAATGGTCTCAATGACCTCATCTGGCGGGGCATGAAGCACAATAATAACGGCTCCCAGTAAGCAATTCGCACTGCCGAGTTTTCCGAGAGTACCAAGGTCTTCCTTTAGGAAGTAAGAACCGAGAACAGCACCGATGAGAACAGACAAGGCACCTAATGGCGTGACAAGAATGGCTGGGGCAAACGCATAAGCGGCAAAATTACAAACTTCGCCAACGATCACTGGAGGAAGACAAACAGATTAGTCGAATTCCTTCCGTTAAAATGTACCGGAGTTCATGAAAGCAGCAACATACTGAGAATGATACCAGCCCACCAGATGGGACTACGAAGGTAAACAAAGCCATCTCCTTCAAATCCATGGCGCTGCTCTGCTTGTATTAAACCTTTCTTTGTGATGACAAAACTGGCGCCAATGGCAAGAGAAGAGCACACGGCCAAAGCTAGACCGATGTATCTGTATCTACGTTAGCAGAGATTTTGGGGGTGACGTAGATTATTCACAAACTTTTGTTCGATATCCATAATTTTTGTGTATGATTTGACCGCCTAAAAGAGCAATCGATTGAACCAAGCCGAGTAGAGTGTTGCAAGATTGCAAGCAGGGAGATTCACAGTCACAGTGAACAACAGCCAATGCTTAAATATCAAGAGGCAAGCACAACTGGGCCTGGGCCTTACGGAAGACTAAGTCAGCAGACGGGACACAGGAATTTTCAAGGTTGTGAAAATCGATGTTTCGAATAGTCGGTCGTGGCTCAGTAGATACGGGTAAACAAAGTCCTAACAATGGCAATCCAGTGGGTTATCGCAGTTAGGCGCAAACGTGATGTATCGATGTATCCTAGTGTATGCCGCAACGTCCAGGCTTAACTACGAAGCAAGGGGAAGATTATGCGACAACAAGAAAGGACGAAAAAATATATATTTGCAGACGTATCCTCAAATCCGAGGCAGTTGTCTGAATCCAGTGAGAAGGCCAAATACTAGATCGATACTAGTGCCAGGTGGTGGTGGGATTTTTTTGACGGTAGTTGCAGCTGTCCAATATAGTGATGACGAGGCTCGCTCCGGGCGAGAGGCAGGGAAGTTCAAGGGTTTAGAGATTGTTTGCAGTAGCAAGTCTTAAGATCGTAAATCAGATCCGTATAGGTCGTTGCTGAGTAGTGAAGATTGTGTACACAATGAGCGTATGTCGTCGCAGAGAACGATTCGAGGGCAAACCACTGGGGCGAGTGCGAATGGTGGTGTGATTGAGTTGTTGGTCGAGACGAGGGGAGTGTATTGCGGTTTCGATAGCGAGCGGCGATCCAAGATCAGAAAAAAGCTGAAGAAAAAGGGCAAAAATAACGTAGTCGAGTGAGCGTGAGAATAAGTCTGACGGCCCGGAAAGAACCGATCAGTCAATATAGAAGAAGAAAAAAAATAAAATCAAAAAATCGGAGACGAAGCAAATAATTTGACAAAAAAGATGCCAAATTGACAGAAAGAAATTTGTCAAACAAAGAGACTTGGAAAGAGGGAAAGTTTTCGGAAACAAAACGAAAAGGAAGAACCAGTAGAAGAGGAATGTATCAGTGTTCAGTGCGTGCAGTGCGTTTCGAGTGCAACAGCAACTTAGCAGTTACTTGAAACCAGGAACCGTTTTTCTATTGACAGAAGCGGAAATCTCAAAGAACATTACTTGATCGGCTTTTTTTTTAGATTCCAAACGTAACCTCACTGCCACTTTGTCAATTGTTTCCTTGACGGTGATGTCGATTCTCCACTTCAGCAATCAATATTTTATATGAATACATTCCCACAGAATAGCCTGTCCCAATCTTCTTGTTATCTCGGTGCCTAATACAGGAGAGTCATTGGTTGATTGTCACATATTTCCCTCGTCCACCACGACTACATGATCAGAACTTGCTTGGTGCTTTGGCAAGCTGTGGGCGCAAATGCAGAGCAGGAGCAACAAATTATCCAGGGATGACGACTGAATCAGTATTCACCAGTCAAAAGCAGAGTACTGGTTATTGCCAGGAAATTATCGAACATACAGAGATGTGCAATATTAGGGTTATAAAACCCTATAACATTCGGACTGCTGACTAAACTTTATATTTCGGCTGAACATTTTTTCTCGGGCTTGAAGAGAGGCCGAAGATAGCTTGACTCCAAGTTTTATACACTTTACCGGTCTCCACTTGTTGTATTTGTCAGACTGCGTATCAGAATATAAACATAGACCTTCGTTAAAGGCTTTCCGTGACCTACGTGTAAGGTCGTTTTTGACTTGGACATGTCTGTCGCGGCTACGAAGTTCGGACCCATGGATCAATGTCAGGTTGCACTCAAAAGGTTGATCAAAGTAGAGTTGGCGGCACTTAAGAATACATCGGTCGAGCGCTTCAGATGGTTTCTGTCTGTTTTTAGGCAAACTTATTGCGTGTTTTCCATTGGCGAAATACATATTGTAACATGGAGCTGGAAGTCGGGACATCTCAGTGGATACACCACAGATATTTACCCACAACCCGAAAACCAGGTAAGTGATCCGAGGATTCCGTGAATGCTGTTAGACATACATATTCATTCGGATCCCGTACACGGCCAAAAAGATATGCAGCATCGTGTATGTGGGACTAGCTATGTTTTACTACCGCTTGATCAAGTCACAACCAGGAAAAAGCAACAGCCGACAAAGCGGTAGGTTTGAACTCCAAAGCTGGAATAGGTGGGCGGAGAAAGACGACCCTGTGAATCACGTCATCCACTCTTTCTCAAGCTATGACCATCATCGGATAGTTGCAGAAAACAGGACACGTTGATCATGTAATCATGTAAAAAGACCATTAATGATGTGCAAACTCTGTCTTGGCTTATTAGGCCCTGCGGCCTATGACGGGAGAAGAAACAGAAACATGAATTTACCGCTACATAGCCACAATTATCGAAAGAGAAGCTAGGTCCAGGGTTACCAGACCTGGCACAGATGTGGAGGGGCTGAATCTGTTTCAGAATTGAGGGTCTGCAAATTGAAACTGCAGCCGCCACGATTTTAGATTATGTAACTCGGCTCTGAGGATGAGTGTGCGGTTCATAAACCCTCATCAGATCACTTGCCGTCTGATATGATTATACCGAACCTCGGGTTGGATGTCAAACTAACTTCAACACAACTTCAACAACATATGTATTTGTACTTTTGACCCACAAGTATAGCTTACATCTCACCGATCACACCGAGACTCAACCTGAGAAAGGAATATGCCGGACGTCAGAAATCTTGGAATTTTTGGATAATGGCAACTAAAAGTTGGCAGAGTCCTGATCTGTACAATTTTAAAGACTGTTGTCATATGGAGCCTACTGAATACTATAACATATAAATACTACAAAGGAAAAATTAAAATTGTTAGTATTCTGATGAAGATGTTTTATACGTAATATAGCTCCCTGAAGTTTGCAATAATCTGTGTCGCTTCGTCAATATCACTGACAACATTTTATATAACATTTTATATATTTCTTCTGTCTATCACATCAAGGAATAGTATGGCATGATTGCTTTGGTGGTGAGAAGAATCATGTCCGATGGTTTGTTACAAATAATAGTGAACATGCACTCAAATTTGCAAGGTCCCAAAAAAACTAACTAGAACCATTTAGATGCGTACCACATGAAAAGTGGAGACTTGGGACAAAGTGTATGCAGGTGGAGGGGAATCAAGAAAAACGATGGAAATATAAGAGACTCACAATCATAAAAATCAAGTAATAAACTGTCTCTCATCTCTCTATTTTTGAATTCCAAGTTTAACACCCAAGGTCTTATTATTTCCCACGTTTTGCCACTCTACTCAGACCATACTACACCCCATTGACCTAAACCCTTTACTCGGCAGCTTTACCTCGGGTATCATGATGAAATCAACAATGTAAAAACTTACATTGGATGATGGTGCTGGCAGCACCTCACAAGATGCATCAACTGAGTTTGTTTTAATTACATCTAAACAGGTAAACTAACGTTTTCTTACAATAATCAAACAAAACAAATTAACGTTTGAACCTGCTATCAAATGCTTCAAACAGAAGGAGACTGATCTGGACGCTACTCTCAAAGCCCTGAAGCAACGTCTTGATGATATTTCCAACCTCAAGAAAGAGACCACAAAGGTTGAGTAAAGCATTGATTGCAAAAAGACATTGGTGCTCGTCAAAGAGAGCAAGGTCATATCCGAAGCTCCATAGGATGGGATCCAGTCCGCGACAGAGGCCACGCTTCGCCAGGAAGTGGCCACTTTGACCAAGAGAGTTTCCGAGAAAAATGATCTGATCAACAAGTTGCAAGTGAATTGATTCTTCTTACCGGATATGATGTCTTTAGATGATATCCCCGAGACAGATGATGATTTCGACACTCACTACATAAACTGGAAAAAGAGAGCCCAACTTTATTTGAAACATTCCAGTTTTGACAATGAATCCAAGAAAATCCTCTTCCTGTTACAACGTCTCGATAGTCGGGCATCTTCTCTCACCAAATACGGGTTTAATTCGGTAGCTGATAGCCTCGACGACCCTTCGAAATGGATATATTAGACTGTCGACCAAGTTTTTGATGATCTGGATGATATCTATAATTTTTGTGACGTCCTTCTTATTACCTCTTTCAGACTTGTAATTTTTGATATGCAACAAAAACCAGACCTTTATCATTTTTTTTCATGAATTTGAGTATCTGGCTCGGTTAGCTGAATTAGAAGACTCGCTCAAAGCTTAGGTGTTGGGGCAAAAGTCTCCGGCGAATTCGTGGACAATGCCATTTATGCTCCAGAGCCTTTGAATGATAGTAATGATTACCGGTATTGGGTTAAATATTACAAAACACTCTAGGAACACCACTTGGCCATAAAATATAGGCTTACGAGAAGGGCACAAGCTGAAATTGTGGATCCAACACCAAAGGTACTAGTGATACCAGTGACCCACAAGACTCATGGAGGAAAAAGAAAATCACGAAATGGTAGACGCTTTTACAATTGTAATAAGTTTGGCAATGTAATATCCCAATGCCTTTTTTGATCTGACCAGTTATGGAGGAAGCTCTGAAGACGCCATAATGTCATTAAATTTTACGCTGCATCAAAATGCAAGACTATATTTTCTCATCATAAAGGTTTTAGTTGAGATAATTATTGCCTTGGTAAAATGTGTATTGAACCTTAGGAGATCTAAGCTGCTTTAGTAGCCGGTAAGATTATTGATTTATCTCATGATGTTCACTTAACCCTGACCTTGACACCAACAACAATCATTGTCTTGTGGCTGTTACACAAACAAAATATATACAATTATTTGTGTTACTGCTTCGACATATATTGGCGTTGGCTTGCTGCGGTTGCCCATGACTCTAGTCGACTCTCAGAGCAGTGAAATCAAGATTTTCCATTTGTTATGTTATCAACTACCATCTGGACCTTATGGGTATAGAATATCCGTAACTATCCTAACTTCCTAAAATGGAAATTGACTAAATCTAATTATTGTGTCATACTATAGGTAATATGTCGTGTAAGAGTACTGGTTGATAAATGGATCTTCATCTGGCTCCATATTTCAATCTCAACTTTGTTCTATGAATTGACACAGAATACAGTAGGATTTTTTATGTCCACCTCGATCTCCATGTATGCTGTCCAGTTTCTCGCGGGCGATCGGGTCAGCACAGCTCTACAAACCATGCTTGACCATCCTCTTGATTCATCATTGTGGAAATACCGTACCGCCAATGATCTTTTCAAAGAATTTAACCAGACATACAATGAAGAGAAATTTTACTATTAGACCAATGATGATTTCGCGAATATTAGGGCAAAGGATATCGGTGACTTTTACTTATTCTTGGCCAAATTTCAAAGAATAGCCGACCAACTCACATTCAGTAAAAACATGATGGCACATTTCCTTCGAGAGAACATGGAAGGTCTTTCCCTAGCTATTCCGGCATTTACAAACAACGCTCAGAAGCCATAAGCTTCTGACGACTACAATGGTTGGGTTAAATATTACAAGAACCTTGATGCGAGAGAGTCTTTTTTCCACCGAACAAATGCCCAACTTAAAATTTTTATAGACTGTTTTAATGCGTTCGAACAACCCAGTACTTATCAACTGGCCAACGAGCCTCAGTCAGCTAGTGAGCTAAAGCTAGCTACCGAGGCCGAACCAGTCAAAGAACCCGAGTCAGTCAAAGTGCCTGAACACTTTGACGAACCATCTTGTCACTTTCAGAAGAGACATCGTAGGGAAATCCGGTGCAATAGATGCAACTGATACGGACACCACGCTTCTGAATGTTGGGATGTGTAGTAGAGGCGGGACAATGATGCAGTGACTCTACAGGACGGATTGAAGGAAGAGTGAGATTAATATTGAGGGCTGGGTCTTCAGATAGGTCAATTTGATCATCAGTCAAATTTCAGAGAAATGTATCCAGTTAGAATTTTTACCATATACAACACATCATGAAATATATGTAGTTTTGATAAACTATGAGCTTGTGTGGTAATGTCCGCCGTCAAACCCTGGTCGTACAAGTTGGTAACTGATAGCCGCTTATCGATAAGCTTGGCTTCCTAGCCGTTCTTAGCAAATGAGCAGTCGCCAATGAATACAAAATCGCTTACTTTGAGAGCGGTGACGTTATCGCGACAAGAAACCTTGACCTGTTCGCCAGCTGTCTACTCATCGGCAGGTCACCCTGCATCAACATTACAAAGGAACCACACTGCGCATATCCGCATAGCGTTAAGCCAGCTGTGCTTGTCGCCTCATGATTGAACCCCTGCTGATACCTCAGTCGCCACCGATCGAAGCCCTGACCCAGATCTCTTCACGTCGCAAACTCGATTCCAGAAAACTTTCATCTGATTATCAGCGACATAAAAACACTATACATCTTTTTTTTTTTTTTTTTTTTTAAAAAGTCCCAACATCAGCAACATGGCAGAGCGGCGCAAGATTGAGCACATCTTCGTCGATGTCCTGTTGATTGCAGGTCTCGTAAGTTTTCCACTTGTCGTCATTCCGGAACCTGCAGCCAATTGCCCGGCGCATGTTGTGGACCACCTCGCTCGAATTCCTGTACTGATCATAATGCTTTGTTTGCCTCTAGGTCGCGACTGGCGCATATGCCTTCAAACACATTCTTTCCAGTGTAATCACTGATCCCGACAAAGAGAAACAAGAGGCGGTGAGACAACGTGCCGAAGCCCATCTTCAGCGGTTACAAAAAAACAAGAGTCTGCAGGGGAATGACGCCAATGGTGAAAATAAGGGTTTCCAGATCGTAGACCTGGCCCTGAATGAGTACGAGAATGTCATTGCTCTTGATGTCGTGTCCCCAGACGATATCCCCGTCGGATTCAACAGTAAGTGACCTGGGACCGCGGACTTATCTTTTGTAGTCGAGATGTTTATTAACCGAGTGACAGATATCGGTGGCCTCGATGACATCATCGAAGAACTTAAGGAGTCGGTTATCTACCCTTTGACTATGCCCCAACTCTACTCCCATGCTGGTCCTCTCCTGTCGTCACCATCCGGTGTTCTTCTCTACGGTCCTCCAGGTTGCGGCAAGACGATGCTTGCGAAGGCACTGGCCAAGGAATCTGGTGCCTCCTTTATCAATTTGCACATTTCCACTCTGACTGAGAAGTGGTACGGTGATTCCAACAAGATGGTCCGCGCTGTCTTTTCTCTGGCCCGCAAGATGCAACCTGCCATCATCTTCATTGATGAGATTGATGCTGTTTTACGCACTCGTGCTAGTAGTGATCACGAAGCCAGTGGTATGGTCAAGGCCGAGTAAGTACCCTTTTTACACCAACTTGCCTTTTTCAAAATCGCTAACCATTATCAGGTTTATGGCTCTTTGGGATGGTCTTGTCTCCTCCAACTCCACCGGTCAACCCGCCCGCATCGTCGTCCTCGGTGCCACCAACCGCATGCACGACATCGATGAAGCTATCCTCCGTCGCATGCCCAAGAAGTTCCCTGTGCCGTTGCCTGCCAAGGACCAGCGTCGTCGTATTCTGCAACTGATCCTCGCCAATACCAAGATTGATGAGGAGAACTTCAGCATGGATTACCTGGTCCGGGTTACTAATGGCATGTCCGGTAGCGATATCAAGGAATCTTGCCGTGATGCTGCCATGGTTCCTGTCCGTGAGTTCCTGCGCAACAACCGGGAGACTTTGAGTTCTGCTAAGCAGATTGATCCAAACAACATCCGAGGTCTTCGCACTGAGGACTTCTTCGGTCGCCGTGGTGGTGGCCAGATCCTCATGAAGAACCATCTCGCTGAAATTGAGAAACTCCATAAGGCTCTGAAGGCTAAGAAGAAGGCAGAGGCTGCTTCTACTGTTGTTGAAAAGGTTGTCGAGGGTGCCGAGGACTCTGGTGAATATGAGGATGTTGAGGAGCTGGAGCCTGAGCCTGTTTCATAATCATAGTGATCGGATGGACTCGCACGATCATATCTATCGGGTCCGAGCCGGGTCGAGTCATGTAATTGGATACTCAGGGGTTCTTTTTTTATTCTTTTTGTATTAGACAAGTGTTTTTGCTTTAGTGTTCGATACGGAGTAGGTTACGTTGGTCTTGTTTTATGGATATTACAGAGCGTTCTGTTTTTTTTTTTCAAGGGATGGACAGGCTCGAAGACTTTGGATCTGGGACTTTGGGTTTGATTGGATTGCTTTACGGTGTTATGAACTCTGGCGTAAGTACATCACATTTATGTATATGTAGTTTAATGATTGATCTGTCTCGGTTTCCCACGACTCGTTTTCAGTGACGCTCCAATATTATAGCTATAAATTAGGGTTAGACATAAACTCAAGAAACTGACATTTTGGGCTTACAAGTTTTAAGTTTTAAAGCAATTGCCGAGTTTTCATTCAAACAAATCTGGAAAGCGGTTAACTCATTTCCTCAAGCCAGTACAATATGCCCCACCAAAGCACGTCATTCAGGAAAGCTGCAGGGGACCCTACTGTGAAACAAGCACGCCAGAGCCGGTTTCGGGGACTCAACTACAATGGATGGTATGAAAATCACTAAATAGAAACCAAATAAGATATAATATCATATAAAAGTAAACGTGATGAATTAATGTTGTGTTTAACGTAACAATACTCTGATGGCACGCAAGGTGTCGTTGAAAATGACGTTGTAAGAGGGGCTGATGATGCATGCAGGGACTGACGCTGTTGACATTATGCGGACCTATGTTGCCGAAGTTGTGAGATCTTTATCTTGAGAGTTGTACCACAGAGATGTTCTGTAGTTGTGATTGACAATACAAAGCTGCATCATCTTAACTTGAGCCTGAAAAAAAAACATAGCTTTATGTTGAAGATTTTGAGAGGGTGGATGAGTTTATTACGTGGCCATGAGAAAGGATTCACTACAGGAGCCATCACAACATCAGAAAACATCATCAATTTTCATTCCCAAGCTTTCACCTAAAACCTTTCATGCAGATGAATAGAGTCATGATAGATCTGAATTATAGAATTACAGGAAAGAAGGTGCGGTCACTCAATTGTCGGGGTAGTCGTGCCAATGCCGCTACTTCCAAAGTTTGGGACTGGGTTATGAAAAACGAATATTATTTCAAAAATTTGATTAAATTTGAATTTAAATCCTACTTCTGGCTTTTACATTCAAAATTGTGATTAATTCAATATCTCCAACAAAGAAATTGCCTTCGACCTTACCTTTTGTCTGCCAGTCAACATCACTATCAGAACTCTAACAATAACTTGGGCCTTTCTTCCCCGCGACCTATTCATTTAGCGACACCAGCGGAGTCATCGACGCCAGCACTCATCCGCCTGGATTCTGATCCATCACTCAGGTTTATTATTATCACTCAGCGGGGCGGCTTTCCAGTGGGGTCAGGTTGTAATCCAAACGTTAATTGCTATATTGGTTCTGAAATTGGCAATCGCTTAGTTTTTTGCGAGCTCATACTTAAAAAACCCGGCGATCCCAATTCGCTGACTTGCTATTATCGTCAGGTATCCTGCCTTTACATCGAATTACTTTTCTTCTGAGCTCAACCGTACATCACGTTTTCCCGCTTGCTGCTGTCTATTCCTTAGATAAGCGCATCCCTTTTACATTTAACCCTCCTTCATATCTCATGGTCTACGCATCACAATGTCGCCCGTCGCCGCCACAAAGTCCAAGGGCGTCAAGCTCGACGCTGACGGTCATGCCCTGCCGCCATCACCTACTCCCTCATCGCCCGTCGCCGGCCGCCTCCGTTACAACATTGAGACTGAGCTCGTCTACACTGACAGTGGCGATCAGTATGGCGCCTCCAGCATTCCAATTTACCAGAGCGCCACCTTCAAGCAGTCCACTGCTGCCGGTGGTCAGCAGGAGTATGATTACACTCGCTCCGGTAACCCTACTCGTACCCACCTTGAGCGCCATCTCGCCAAGGTCATGAATGCTCACCGGGTTCTGGCTGTTGGCTCTGGTATGGGTGCTCTGGATGTTATTACTCGTCAACTTCGCCCCGGTGATGAGGTCATCACTGGTGATGACTTGTATGGTGGTACCCACCGTCTTCTGACCTACATGAAGAACAACCAGGGAATTGTTGTCCACCACGTTGATACCACTAACGTTGATGCCGTTCGCGCTGTCATTAACGATAAGACTGCCATGGTCCTTCTCGAGACCCCTACCAACCCTCTCATCAAGATTGTTGATGTCCCTTCCATTGCTCGCCTGGTGCACGAGGCGAACCCCAAGGCCCTCGTTGTTGTTGACAACACTATGCTTTCCCCCATGCTCTGCAACCCTTTGGACCTCGGCGCCGACATCGTCTACGAATCTGGGACCAAGTACCTGTCTGGTCACCACGACATTATGGCTGGTGTCATCGCTGTCAACGATCCTACCATTGGCGACAAGATGTACTTCACCATTAATTCTACTGGCTGCGGTCTTGCCCCCAACGATTGCTTCCTTCTCATGCGTGGTATCAAGACCCTGGCCCTGCGTATGGAGCGCCAGCAGAGCAACGCTCAGAAGATTGCCGAGTTCCTCGAGGGCCGTGGCTTCCGTGTCCGTTACCCTGGTTTGAAGAGTCACCCCCAGTACGACCTCCACTGGAGCATGGCTCGTGGTGCTGGTGCTGTTCTTTCCTTTGAGACTGGCGACACTGCTATTTCCGAGCGTATTGTTGAGGCTGCTAGAATCTGGGGTATTAGTGTCTCTTTTGGCTGTGTGAACAGCTTGATCAGCATGCCTTGCCAGATGAGCCACGCCAGTATCGATGCCAAGACTCGCGCAGAAAGACAGATGCCCGAAGACATTATCCGTCTTTGTGTTGGTATTGAGAACTTCCAGGACCTGATCGACGATTTGTCCCGTGCTGTAAGTTATTTTTCCTTAAGATCTTATACTGAACCATTACTAATTCATATTCCAGCTTGTTCAAGCTGGTGCCGTCAAGGTCTCCGTCGATGGCTTCCAGGCCTCGACCCCTACCACCAATGCTACTCCTTTGTAAGGAGTTGGTTTCCATCTCTCTCTAAGTTTCTTCACGGTGACTTGACGCTCAGAAAATCCATGAAAACAAAAACGAACAAACAAAAAAACTTGACTTTTCTTCTATCCTCCTACGTACAGAGTCGCAATTCTCAATGAGTTCAACTCTCTTGGCTTTGTTCCTCTGTTACGTATTCCTTGGTGGAATTCTAACGTCTTGTCTGATCCCCGCCAGCGTTAGGCTCTACATGATGCCACTTTCTTGAAATCTGCCCTCCTTGATACCATCGGCTCCTCACGGGGCTATCTCTGTTTCCTTCTCGTTCTCTTTTTGGTTCTTCATTAAGCTGTTCCAACACAAGCTTACGTTATGACCGCATATTTTCACGTTTTCCCCCTTTATCTTTGATTGTTTTTGACTATATATTTGGGTTATCTTTTGATTTTCTTTTAGTATTGGGGAGATCTTTTGCACAACGGCCTCACTCGTGGGACGCCTTGAAACAACGTTTAGGTGTCTATATGGAGAGATACAGGACACTCACTTAAACGTCAGGCCTTGCATAATACCAATTTCACATTTGGATGAATATACCAGAAGCGTTTTGATCATGCAGATATAATATTGGCAATTAAGTGAACCGAACAAAAGATGATGTGAATTGAACAATGATTATGACCAGCAGTATAGAAAAATATAGAAAAAAGAAGAATGGAAAAGAAACTACGGAAATATAGTAGGAAAAGGAAAAAAAAAGCCAATCAACAATTCGAACAATGCTATACAATTATGGTATCACCAACTGCCTTAACTACCACACACACACAACCTAGTAATCCGTGTCAAACCGATCCGGCATCACAACAGGTGCTATAAGGGTCCAGGTATACAGCCCATAGCAGACCCAAGCACTGACAATCTTGACCCAGCTGGCCGCATACGTTCGACCAACCGTCGCAAAGTCTCCGTCCTTAGTAGCGTCTTTCCAGTTCATAGTGAGGAGAGTAGCAACCCAGCAAGTTGCCAGGAAGAAGATGATGTGGAAGGCGGTGTAGTTGTATTGTGTAGCTGAGCGCTCATCATCTTGGGAGCCGCCGTGGCCACCATCAGACTCATCTTCCGAGTCAGAGTCAAGGAGGGCATCCGCAGGAAGAGAACCCTCGGCAACAGCCCGGCGGAGAGCCTCCTCACGCATTTCGCGGCGGGCGGACGGCTGAGTGGTGATGAGGCCGTGTTCATCATCGGACAAGCGGATAGCGCCGGTGCCAGAGCCCGAGGAATCGAGGCTAAGAGACTGGGTAGCAGCACGGGTGGTGGTGTAGGCCACGGTCAGCATGGTGACGATGGCACCGATAACGACGGAGGTGGTGCGGGTGCCCTGGGCGCGGACGAGGGGGTTGCAGTGTTTGTCGTCTGGTTCCATGCTGACGGCGGACATGGTGAGGTAGGTGCAGTAGACGGCGACCATGGCGGATTGGGAGAGACCAGCGCGAGGATTGGATGCCTGGATACGGGGGTGTACGGATATGATGGAGACGCTGATCCAGAGGAGAAGGTTTATAGTAATAGAGGCCTGATTCATGGAACAGCCGGCGCCAGTGAAGAAGACGTATTGGAGGATGGTCATGACGAGGGAAGCAACGTACATGCCGAGGGTAGAGCCGATGAGGATGGTGCGCCAGACGGAAGAGTCAGTGGTTTCGATTTGCTCGAGGCAGTACTCGGCCCAGTTGTGGGCGAGGTCGATCAGGAGGATGAGACCTAGAATGAGAAACAGCATGCCGCCGATGAGAGCTACATAGTTTCCGTAGAACATGAAAAAGGAATCCGGAATGAGGAACGAGAGGACGACAAAGATGACCCAGAGAGCAACCTTGGGACCCCAGAAGGCGTTTTGCAGAATGGCGCGAGGTTGTCTAGATGAGGAGACGCCTGTGAGGAGACCGGCGAGAATCAAGTGGAACATCCCGAGAGCAAAGGATACTCTATGCGCCGCTAGCCAGCCATGACATTGTCCGTTGGGACATGTGATTTTTACATAGTTGAATGTGAGATGTTGTAACTTTTCGATTGCCCATGGTGTGAGCATGATCCACGCCAATATGGAGTTGACTAATAAGAGCATCGCATAGGCGATACGCGTAGCGATACTGTTGCCGCACTTGCCACAGGCGCTGCAGACCATAGAGCAGGTCGCAGCACCACAGCAGCTGCCCATGAACGACATAATCTATAGGTATCAGTTAGTATTGATCCCGAGCATGGTCTGAGATGTGGGGCATATGGACATACCGTCCCCGCACCTGGGAGGGCCAGGAAGGGGAGAGACGCGACAACGCCCATTATGACTATATAATTGATGCGTGCGAGAAAACAGAAAAAGGGTATCACAGATGTAAAGTCAAGGTTCGATATATCAAGTCGGCGTATATTTCAAGATGTCAAGTGTCAAAGGTTTAATGTTATAAATTGGAGCGCAGCTCTCGGTTGAATCGGCAGTATATATTTAGGAGTATGAGCGTATTGGCAGGCGGAAGCGCAAGAAACTTATAACGACAGTGGCAAGGGATGTGAGGCTGGTTATTTTGTAGCTTAGTTATGGGGTCCCATTTAAGAACAAGGGTTCGCCTATTGTTGCGCTTTAGGGTTTATCAACAATTCCATATCTCTGATAGGTTCGATAGACAAGACAAACAGCTTGCATTCTCGGCTGCGTGGCCTACAAATGGATAATGCCAAAGGAATGTATTACATTTCCTAGAACAGGTGCAGATACCACAGAGGGATTGCAATAATTGGGTCCTCGGCTGGAAATAGATGGGAGCATATCATGACTGGGTAAGATTGCGATAGATGAAAGCTCGTCATTTCTGATTCACACATTATGAAATTTGTTGTGTTGCTGGCGGGAAGGACACATGCACTTGATATTTTCAAAGTATTGCGAACCAAATTCTCTTGGCATTGGATATTGTGTGTTCATGTTTCACTCAATATGAATTTCTCTTATTATTATGTGACTAATGGTGATGCAATCTTTGCTTGGCTGATTGACGATAATTTAACTGAAACTGAATTAGACGTGAACGTCGTCGGCTAAAACACACAGTATATAGCCACCCCTTCACACTTTGTGTCATTGTGGTTGTTCTCTTGACATAAACAGTGCGTGATCCACAGGAGTCACTTATCAGCAGTGGCAGGAACAGCGATCGCAAGGAGCTTGGGAATTGCCATTTAGGTCCTTCTATAGTCCTTCCCGTATTTTATCTTACGGATTGTCATTATACTGCTGATATCAACGTTAGGATTCCGTCCCAAACTTCGAAATATTATATTTCTGTTACACTGAAACGCAGTATATAAACCTCATTAACCATACTCAACCTGTTATCTTCAACATTTAAATCTTCATTCCGGTCGCATCGCAATCAGAGTCCGTGATATCGTTCCTTGCGCTGTGCGCAAGCCACTACCGCCTGCATACTACATATCAGATTTCAAATCCGTTGCGGCAGACAGTAGTCGGCAGATTAAACCTCTTATCTTGACGTCCAGCTGGGCCCTGCCTTTATATATGACGTCCATACAATCCTAATTGAGGGACCTCAACTGCACCTCCCTCAACTGCACCTCCCTCAACCATAAGGTTGCTGCTCGTCGCTTGCTCACCATGCATGACCCGGCGGTTCGTCGCGCACGCATTGTCGCCAGTGTGTCTGCTACCATTATATCGTTGGCATGTGGTACAAATGTAAGTACCCAGTTGGGTTCTGTGGACATTTATCTCGAAGAAACTTCAACTAACCGCTGCTGAAATCAGTATGTCTATTCAGGCTGGGCTCCTCAGTTTGCTGAGCGACTACGACTCTCTGTCACACAGAGCAATTTGATCGGAACTTGTGGAAACCTGGGGATGTATGCGGTCGGAGTCCCAATTGGGATGTTCATTGACACTCGTGGTCCACGGCCTGCAGTGCTGTTCGGAGCTGTGTGTCTACTGCTTGGATACTACCCCCTACATATGGCATATGATCGTGGTCCATTTGACGACGGCGCTGGAGGAGTCTCGACTGCTAGTCTAATCATGATGTGTCTATACAACTTTATGACAGGTATGGGCGGCTGCATGGCGTTTGCCGCTGCAGTCAAGACGTCCGCCCTGAATTGGCCCCACCATCGGGGAACTGCCACGGCGTTCCCACTTGCTGCTTTTGGGCTCAGTGCCTTCTTTTTTTCCCTCGTCAGCCACATCGTCGCTCCTGGAGATCCAAGTGGCTTCCTCAAGTTCCTTGCTTTGGGCACTTTCTTTATGACTTTTGCCGGATTCTTCTTTTTGCGTATCTTACCACACCCGCCTGCTTACCAAGCTGTAGCGCTCGATGCTGGTATGTCGCTGGATCTGTCGGACGATGAGGGCAACGAACTTGGTCCTGGAAGTGGCACCCGCCGCGTGGACTTTGGCCCCACCAGAGCTGCACCGGGAGAAGGTCATACTAACTTTAGCGCAGATGCGCGTAGTCGGCGTCTCTATGGCGTCGACGCCCACTTGCCTGGTACGTTATTAACGGGCCCGAGCGCCTCCAACAACATCCGCTACACCGGCGAACCCTCCAAAACAAACGCCGAGTCTTCTACGTCACGCCAACCAGTCACGTCCTATCAAGCATCTGCTGCCCCCTCATTGGTGCGCGGCGATGCTCCCGACGAAGATCATCCAGCACCATCATCACAGCATGATGCGCCCAAGGTATCTGCGAATCCAGTGCTGTCAAATGACGTCGACGTTGAAGAGGGATATCCGTTTGGGGAACTCGATGAAACATCCTCTCTCTTGTCATGTCGGCGCTCAAACTCAGACACGGACTCGGTGGCTTCCTCGTTACCTGGAGAGATTCTCATCCAGAACAGTGTTGACATTCAACAAACTCATCGTGTAGATATCCGTGGGTTAAAACTCCTGCGTGAAGTCGAATTCTGGCAGTTGTTTTTGATCCTTGGTATACTTTCTGGTGTTGGCCTCATGACGATTAAGTAAGCTCACCCTTTGCCAGTACCTCCAAGGGGCTTGTCACTAATCAACACCAGCAATATTGGTAATGACACCATCTCCCTCTGGCGTTCATACGACCCCACTGTCGAGCATTCGTTCCTTGTCACCCGCCAACAGCTTCATGTCTCGATTCTTTCCGTCGGCTCATTCTGTGGCCGACTGTTGTCGGGTGCTGGTTCTGACTTTCTTGTGAAGCGCCTACATGCTAGTCGTTTGTGGTGCCTAATTGTAGCCAGTTCCGTATTTCTCTTGGCTCAGTTGTGCGCTCTGCTTGTCACGTCGCCTCACCTTCTCGGTCTTGTTTCTGGGCTGTCCGGTCTGGCCTACGGCTTTTTGTTTGGCGTTTTCCCCTCTATTACTGCAGAAGCCTTCGGGATCCACGGGCTCAGTCAGAACTGGGGTGTCATGACACTTTCGCCAGTCATTTCTGGGAATATCTTCAACATCTTTTACGGAACCGTCTACGATTCCCGCTCGATTGTCGAGGGAGATGGTACGAGGTCGTGTGTTGTTGGCCGTGAGTGCTACAGGGCTGCTTACGAGATGACATTGGCGGCCTGTGTGGTGGGCTTGGTGTTGACAAGTTTGGTCATGAGATATGAGGCGCGGAAGGCAGCGCAAAAGATGAAGAATGACCTGGAGGACTAGAGGCCCAGGTCTATTTAAAGTTTTTCGTGTTTAGTCATCTTGATATACCTTATGTTACCGCATATTGATGACGATCGGTTTCTTATTTTCTTCATGTACTTGTTTGTACATAGAACACACGATGATATTGAGATTTTTGTGGCTTCACAGAAAGTAATGTCATGATTGAATTATATAGGGTTGGCTTGTCAAGCCCCAAGTATTAGCCCTAGCTAAAGTAGGGAATTATTACTAGCGTGATATATTATTATAGTCAACTTTGAAAAAGTTGAACGGGTAGTTGAAGGGGTATTGGAACAGATATATGTCGACAGAGTGGAAACTCAACAATCAGCCTGCCGTCGCCGTATTCGCCGAAGCCAGACAACACGTATCAGAGAAAAGAGCAATAGAACGAAGAAAAAAGAAAAAATACAAAAGAGAACCAACATTCATAATCCCAACAATACATTTTGATACCTTCATCCCAAAAGAAAAAAGAAAAGGAAACAAAGAAAATCAAAATTAAAAAACATGGCCAGATCATCATCACGGCGTTTTCCCTCGTTTCCGTCCCTCAAAGGGCACCCTCGCCTCATTCGCCTTCCCCTTCACAGCCGGCGAGCAAAAATAATGCATGCACGCAAGCCAAATGGCCACCAAGTGGATAAAATGGTGGAGGACATACGCATACGAGACGCCGTAGATAGCCGCGAAGAGCCCCGTGCCAGCGAGCAAGAGGGTCGTAAAGTCGCGTTGGGGGCTGGCAACGCGCGGGATCATGCGCATGGTGCGGAGGTATTCGGCGAGGAGGATGAAGCCGATGATGCAGGCCAGGTTACTTTTGGAGGAGAAGGGGGTGAGCCAGTGGATCATGAGGTTGCGGACCCAGACGATGAGGCCGGGCATGTTGATGGGGAGGACCCAGAGCATAAGGAGGAGGATGGTATGACAATAGTGGTAGAAATTGATGGTGTGTTGGGAAGGGGCTTCATTTGCTTGGCGGAGGGCGCGGGTGGTGGTGGTGAGTTGGACGAGGCAGGCGATGAGGTAGGCGAGTTCGTAGGGGATAATGGTGATGACGAGGAGGATGGAGATGGCTGTGGTGGTTATGCGCCATTTGGTGGAGGTTTCGACGGGGATGGTGGGAAGGACAGGGACGAAGAAGGTGTAGAGCCACCCGAAGATGTAGGTGAGGACGAGGACGAGATAATGGATGGCCACGCAGACACTGATGCAAATAACACCGATCATCGGAATCAAGTACCAAAAGAAGAGATCGTCAGTCCCGATAAGGAGACCAGTGGTGGCTGAGTTCAACATGGGCGCCAATGTTCCGTTCAAACTTTGCCAAGTGGTAGAAGCCTCTGTCATGACGACCGGGACACTTTTCCAGTGAAACATAAACATGATTGCCATGCTAGTCAATAGCAAGATCATCAAATGGCGGACCAAGCAATGATCCAAAGCCTCGAGGAATCCAATAAAGACTCCAATATTGTTGAAGGAAGAGAATTGACAGATCATGATTAATACGACAATAGCCAAGGGAACAGCTGCAAAAACAGTACGGTATCTCATGTACAGCTTACCTAAACTGCCAAGAACGTCCAGCTCGACATCAACACGAACCTTATTGGCACATGTAGGATCCGTCCAGACTTGTAATGTTAGACCACTGGGCCCCGAGCTGCGGGCAGGAATGGACGAGACATAAGGAGACTGCCCATGGAGGTTGATATCGATGTTGCGGGCGTTGACAAAGAACTTGGACTCATAAGGACGGCTAGAGTATTGACGAACCAGAGGCGCAAACAACGGTTCTTTCTCCTTGCCACACTTTGGGCCTGTGATCCTGGCCTTGTAGGCAAGAAGCCCCGAGTAGATGGCGGGAATCTTGATCTCGCTGACAAGAGGACGAGCAGCGGGAAGATGAGTAGTAGATCCAAACATGGCAAGACGGCCCAAGCTGATGTCCTTGACTCGTACGGCTTTGGAATCATCAGTGAATTCGGCAATCACCATGTTGTGACTAGGCTGAGAGGCCTTGTCCACGACAGCCACAAACTGGTAATCAGACAAAGTAGTGATATCATATTGCAGGTAGGAGAAAAGAGGTTGCGGGTGGTCATACTCAAGCCAAAAAGGGTGCTTGGAATCATTAGTCGAAGCAGGCATGGAGATAACATCCGGCGTAGTACTCTTGCAAGCCAATTTGGTGGTTCCACTGACACCATTTGAGTTATCGATGAACCAGGTGAAGCTAGGACTTGAGTGGCCTGACTGCGTCGAAAGCACACTGCACAGTAGAACCTCCAGCTTCCCATTCTCGCCAGGTTGATCCAATGGAGCATCCGTCATCAAAGTAAACTTGGAACCACGCGCAGATAGATGACTGGGCACAGGCATGAGCCAAGTCCGTTTCTTTTCAGGGCTGATGCCCAGGTTGCGAACAACTAGTCTTTCATCCGGCAAGACAATCATGCTGGGGTCAGAGCCCAGAGTCAACAAGGTATTCTGAGAGCTTGACGGCGCTATCTTGTGAGCATCAGCCTCGAATCCGGACAGAAGCCACTTTCGGAAAACCCGCATGCGTTCCTCATGGGGTTTAGTTTGTGATGCGCGGTCGACATCAACAATTTCGTATAAAGTCTTGGTAATGACTTTGCGGAACTGGTCGCACCATAAAATGGCTTGATGGTCCATGCTAGTCCAGACATTAGGGATCCCGGTGGTAAAGACAGTGAAGCCATGCGACTCGGGAACGATAGTCTCCACAGCAGAGTAATCCGAAGGAACAACAGTATCGAGGGTACCACCGGCAATAGAGACCAGAGTGACGTCATCTAATGGATTCTCCGTGGGTCGCTGCTGGGAGTAAGCCCATCTCCAATAGTTGTTGATGTCGTTGTACGTGTTGACGATGTTTTGATCAAAAGTAATAGGAGCTTGAGAGTGCGGTGCCGCCATAGTGATAATGGTGTTGATAGAGTTGTACTGGTAATCGGGGCGCAAAAGCATAGTGCGCGCAACAACACCACCCATCGAGTGACCCAATATAATGACCGAAGTAGGATCTGGCAAGTTTCGATCTCTGATACTGAGGTTGGGATCAGTGTAAAGGGACAAAATGTACCGGATGGCCTCGTTCAGATAATCGGTTTGATCATGAAGAGTTTGTCCATGAAAGGCAGTGAAATCCTCGTTGAAATCGGCGGTGAATATGTCCAACGGACGGACGCCCCGAGCCAGGGCCTCATCATCAGTTGCAAGAGCACTAGCGAAGAAGCTGGCGGTCTCAGCAGCGATGGGACGGACCTGCTTGTAGCTGCCGGCGTTTCCTGGGATGAAAAGCACCGGGACACCTTTGAGAATGACCTTGACGACGTCAATGTTAGCGTCGACTTAATACAGAAACAGTGGTTTGTGCATCGACTAACCTTATTCGCTGGTTCATCAACCAGGTGCTCTCTATAAAGATATAACGAATACTTGGAAGCGAAGCGCGTGTATTCAGTGTCAAAATCATCAAAACGAATGTATCCTGGTCTCATGTACGACATGCGACAACCCTTGGTATCGATTTGCCGGGTAGCAGTGGAGTGCATAATTAGACTGAGTAATAGAATTCCGAATCCGGCAATTATGAAAACAAGGCGGGTGATCGATCCGGGGTTTAATGAGCGCCGTAGCCGCGGATTCGTAAACGTTGGCGATGTAGGCCCAAGTTGCGCCATCAACTCCTGCTTCTCGCTGAGACTTGTGCTCCCACCAGCTCCATTATCGGCAATGACAGACGAGACAGACGTTGACAATAGCGGTAATGCGGGAGAGTGCTTGCCTGTACTAGATAACACAAGTGTCTCATCTGTGTTGCCATTGCTCGACCCATAACGATCGACATTGTCCTTATTGGAAGTATTAGGAGCTCGGGGACGGAGAGCAGATCCGAGATTCGTGGTGATAGATATAGCCGGCAGAAAGTCGCTATTGCCACGCTTGAGGTTGACGCTATTACGAGAAATAGAGCGAGACGATAGCGTCACCGATGTCGCTGACGAAGCAGAAAGGTGGGGGCTCGGACTGCTACTACTGGACGTCGAAGATGGCCCGGAAGCCGAAGTCGAAACTGAAGCGGAAGCGGAAGCAGAATTAGAAGAAGCCGACGGGCCGTCCGAAGAAGATGAAGAACGGGAGGCAGAGGTGGTGTCAAGAGTCTGGGCACCGTCCCGAGACGAGTCCAAAGAGTGCTTCTTCATCGGAGAGCTGGCGCCGGGCTATGCTATCTGGACGGACTGCACGGCTCGGGGCGACGCAAACAGGCGTGGCGGCAACGCGGCAAACAGTGCGATAGGGAAGCGACAGCGGTAATGGACAATGACGGGTTGCTGGTGTTATGCATTTATCTCGACATGGGCGCGGCGCAGGATAACGAATGACAGCCGATGTGGTGAGATTCTTCAAGCGACAGCGCAGACGAAGATGATTCGAAAAAGAGTGCACAAGACTGAAAAATTATACGGTATCTTTACTGGACGTCGTCTAAGAATACGCCAGAGACGAAAAACAACTTTGAGCTCCGTGGGAATAAAGACAACCTGGAAGCGAAAGAGTGGGCCGTCGGGATTAAGGTTTGGTTGACAGGCGCTTTCTGGGCTGCAGTAGGATTTCTTTTTTCCAATTTGGATTTGTAGATAACCTGCTTTTTTTGCTCTTTGCCGCGATAGTGTCAGGGTCGGTGAGGCATGTGACTGTATATCAGGGTTATAGAGGTAAAATAATTGATTAATGCTAGCCTTGACCAATCAATCATACGAGCTGTAGATTAACCAAGATTAGCCGATGGAGGGTAGTTCTCCAAAACCTTAAAAGTAGCGGATTACAAAAAGAGTACAAAAATGGGTTAAAAAAGGGGTGTCAAAAAGAGTGAGGATCCCAAGAAAGTGATAGGCTTGACAATTGAATCTGAAGCCAAATCACGAACAACACAATGGCGATGAAAACAACGGCAAGTCGAGTAGCGGCGAAGGTGAGGAGAGAAAGAGGAGAAAAATAAGCAGAAAATCTCAACATCCGGAAAATCCGAGCAAAAATCTCTAGACCCCAGTTTGTTGGGCAAAACGGCAAGGACAATGTTAATCTGCACTCAATCAAGCTGTAAGAATCACGATATGTTGTTTATGGATGCATGTGGTTATATTTACATATCATTATAAATAGTCAGATAGGTTTATCTGTTTTTTTTAAGGTTATTTTTTCTTTGTATATAATGACAACTAGTGTATCGCACAACTACACATTTTCATACTTAATAAAGTATTCACTTTATCTACAGATTCGCCTATGTCATAGTCCAGGTAACTTGATCTTGGGTATCACAGGCAGAATAATTTGACAAGGCAATCAACTCGTCCAACCACAAATACACTTATTGCCCATTAATAAGAGCAAGCATATCATCCACCTCCTTCACAGTGTTAGTCAAGTTGACATAGCCTTCTTTGGTAATCACCAGGTTATCCTCAATCCGGACACCACCGACGTCCCAGTACTTCTCCAGCACCTTTTCGTCAATGAACTGCATATGATTTTCATCCTTCAGGTAAGGCTCAATGATGAAGTTGCAGAAGTAAATGCCAGGTTCGACGGTAATAACGGACCCAGCCGGAAGATTGGCGCGAACACGCAGATAACGGAACAAGGTGTCGGTGTCATTGTAGTTCGGGTTACCGCCGGTGTCGTGGGTATCCATACCAAGGTAGTGTCCGAGACCATGAGGAAAGAAAGCGACAGAAGTGCGTGCAGCCAGAATTGCATCCTTGTCGCCCTTCAGGATACCAAGGCCATGCAGGCCATCGATGGCAACTTTGTGGGCATGCAGGTGAACATCTTCCCACCGGACACCCTCCTTGAGCATGGCAATGCACTCCTTCTGCATGCGAAGGACGATGTCGTAGATTTGCCGGGACTCGGTGGAGAAAGTACCAGATATTGGGAAAGTCCGGGTCTAGTAATCGTGAGTCTCAGTTCATGACCTATTAATCAACATGTGATTACAAAGAGACTTACGATATCAGAAGCATAGCAATCCCACTCACAACCGGCATCAAGCAGGAGGTTCAACTTGCTCTTAGTGGATTGGTCATTTCCGACGTAGTGAAGAGTAGCAGCAGCGCGGCCAGCGGCAACAATCGAGTGGTAAGCCTGGTCCTTGGCACCGTGAGCAACAGAGCGTTCAAGGAACACGGCCTCAAGCTGTTGCTCATTGACGGCAGCCTTGACACGCTTCATGACCTCATGGTGACCAGTAGTCGAGATAACATTGGCCTTCTTGATAAGAGCGATCTCATACTCATCCTTGACGACACGGCTGTTGTCTACGGCCTCGTAGAGGATGTCTTCGTCGATAGTGACTTTGTGGGTAACTCTGGCGGTTTGGATCAAAGGAGTAGAGACGGTGTGGGGGATAATGTGCAGAGCAGAGGCCTCAGTGGCGTATGACGAAAGAATGGTGTCAAGGTCAGAAGTGTACTTGACGGAGTCGACATCGTAGGTGGCAGCGGCCTCCTCAATGGACATGGGCAGACCACTCCAGATGACACTCTCGGGGTCAATGGGGGGAATGAAGAGGGTAGAGTGGTTGGTGGCAGTGTTGTACAGATAGAAACAGTCCGCCAGCTTGCAACCGGTCAGGTAGAAGAAGGCCCGGCGTTGGCTATATCAAACATGTCAGTAAGTCATCTCCCAAGTCGTTATGGAAGACATACCGGAAAGGTTCAGGCTCATCATTGTCTTCTAACAGCTTGGTCTGGCGACCCTCGACATAGAGGATAGGGTTGCTGCCAGGACGTTTAGCAACAATATAATCAGCAACACGTTTAGCGTGAGCCTTGGCGGGGTATTTACCCGCAAGAACAGCCTCATAGTTTTCCATTCTTGCTCGTGTGGTTCCAAATGTGGGAGTTTTCATTGATGAGTGCAGACGACTCTGGTGATGAAAAGCTCTCCGCAAATTTGACAAAGAGGCAGAGGCACTGAACGATACGGGTGCAAAGACTGTTAGCGGGGCTATAGAGATGGGTAGCAGTCTGGATGTGGCGGTACTAGTGGGACTTTTGTACAGCGCAGCAAGCCGTGTAAGTCTGGACGTCATGCAGACAAATTTGTTAAAAAAGTGAAAATCTCGATGTCAAATCGAGTGCGTGAAATGTTTAAGGTGGCTTTAAATTAATCAGTCTGCTATGTGTGTAAACAATTTGGAGTCTTCTGGACGTATTCTGATCAGTATTTATGGTACCTTTGTCCCAGATAAGGAAGGTTCTATTGTTGTGGGGTTGATAATGGTGGGGTAAGCAATGTTAGGATTGTAATGATCGATCGCTGGTTCAGGGTTTTAGTCATTGTGATAACCCTATATTTGACTGCTAATTTTTTTTCGAGTATCTCTATACAAAAACTATGTAATTTATATTCAAGCGAGAGATTTCCTATCAGAGAACAAACCAACCCTGAGATTTTTGACGGCTGCCCACAGTAATGGCAAGCCTCAGTGGGTCGAAGTCATGATACTGCACAGGGATTAAGCATCCCTATCAGTGTCATTGGATCGGATTTCGTGGACTGATTTTATGACGTTATGTTAGAATCATGAGACAGAAAACATCATCTTTAGATTTCTAATGCCAACAATGAAGCTGAATATGTATATATTGGTACATTATCTATAGAATATTATTAGCTCAAGTATATGTGTCTTGAATTACGCTCTTCAAGCTTGACAATGACGTGTTTGTTGTTAGTGAATGATCCACATCTCAACAGCGGAGGAGGGAGAGACGTTAAAGCGTGACAGTGGAGCTAAGAAAAGGAATGACGTTCCGTCACTGAGACTTGTCAATTATTTTAAATACATATAAACACAGTTTGTATCTGAGAATATTTAAGCACACACAAATATTATTTTGTCAACCAAGAACTGCAGCAAAATGACGCAAGGCCGTCTGTTAATCATTGCGGGGAGTGACTGCTCTGGCGGTGCGTAAGTAAATTTGTGTTGATGTTTTTTTCTTTTTTTTGGTGAATTTGATCAAGCAGAGACATGTGCATTTCTCATTCTGGACAATATTGGATCCATCATCCCCAATTTAACCGGATCCGGCGATCTATTTGGATCGGGTCAACAAATTCCCGGCGAACTCAGAGCTTGTGTCGCAATGAACGGAAAACTACTGCACAATAGACCCTGATTAACTAACATTCCGGACAGTGGTCTTGAGGCCGACCAGAAGACCGCCGCTGCACATGGCGTGTATGCTATGACCGCCACTACGGCGTTGACAGCCCAGGACACCACTGGCGTCTATGATGTCCACCATACACCTCCGGCTTTTGTTGCCAAGCAAATTGATCTGTGCATCAACGATATTGGCGTTGATGTTGTCAAGACCGGCATGTTGACGTCAACGGAGACCGTCAAGGTGGTGGCGGACAGACTCCGGACACATAAAGTCAAACACGTGGTCTTGGATCCAGTAAGTGAATAGGATCTACTATGCGATTTGAGAAATGGTGCTGACAGATGTAGGTCATGATCTCGACCAGCGGTCACAATCTTCTGGCCGATGAAGCTATCTCTACCCTTTGCACTGAACTGTTGCCTCTGGCTACAGTTATCACGCCCAACATGCCCGAAGCTTGTGTCATCCTCGAGCGTGCTGGCAAGCCTGCCGTATCCATAGCTAGTGCCGCGGACATGGTCACTCTGGCCAAAGCTGTTCAAGCTCTTGGTCCCCAATGGGTTCTCATCAAGGGCGGTCATCTGTCGCTCAACAATGACCTGTCCGTTGCGAAGAAGGATGATGAGCGCAAGTTTGTAGTGGATGTGCTATTTGGACCTAATGGCGAGACCTTAACTGTGAAGAGTCCGTTTCAGGACTCTACCAGCACTCATGGTACTGGCTGCACTCTTGCTTGTAAGTTTAGATAAGAAGCTTGGCATTTGGGTTTGACGATTTAACAGGTAGCAGCTGCCATTGCTTCAAACATTGCCAATGGAAAATCCGTCGAGGACTCCGTTCGTTCTGCCTGCAACTACATTGAAGTTAGTATCCGGACTGCTCCTGGTTACGGTAAGGGCCATGGTCCTCTGAACCACTTCCACTCCATGCATATTTTACCGTTTGCCCCGTATGTAGCACATTAAACACAAACCAAAATGGTAAATTAACAGGCACGTTTAGTGGTCACTTTGTTGAGTGGCTGTTGGCTAGACCCGATGTCAAAGCTGTTTGGGATGAGTTTGTCTATCACCCATTTGTCATGGGTCTCGGCAACGCCAAACTACCGATGGAGTCCTTCAAGGGCTACATCATTCAAGACTACATGTATCTTGTAAACAATATATCCTCCTCGGAACATGCTATCAGTGCGCTGACAGCTGTTTAGATCCACTACACCCGAGCATATGCCATGAGCGCCTACAAAGGCCGCACTGCCGTCCAGGTCCGGGACGGCGCCCAAGTAGCCGCCAGTGTTGCTGAAGAAATGAACATGCACAAGGCCTATTGCCAAACCTTTGGTATCACCGAAGACGAGGTAATGTCTACACCAGAACTGCCTGCGTGCACCGCTTACACCAGATACATTCTGGATGTCGGTGCCGCGGAGGACTGGTTGGCCCTGCAGGTAGCACAAGCTCCTTGCTTGCTTGGCTACGGAGCTGTGGGTATCATGTTGAATGCTCATCCCGATACCGTTCGGGATGGTAATCCTTATTGGCCGTGGATTGAGAACTACGTTTCGCAGAGCTTTGTCACGGCCGTGAGATTAGGTGAATCTATTCTCGAGAAGTACATGGTGAAACAGACTCCAGTTCGTATTGAGGAGTTGGTCAAGATTTTTATTCATGCGACACGAGTAAGTACACACAAATTGATTCATTGCAATACTCCATATTGTTCTCGTAACTGATACAGAAATTGCAAAAACTAGATGGAAATCCAATTCTGGGAGATGTTCCCGGCCAAATAGTGTGAACAAGTGAGGGATCGAAGGTGACGGCAGAGCCGTTGCCGACGAATGATTAGCAAAATTTAGCGGAGGGAGCCTACCTATTGATCTATTTCAATATGTTCTGTATAGTAGAATAAACAGCTATGCTTATGACTAGAAATTCATCGGAATCATTACGTGGTCCTGAAAAGAAGTCCGTGATGATATTGATGTCCTTAATATCCTGAAATCTGTGATCAATGTTGCAGAGGCTTCCCATCATCGGCACTGGCAGGTCTACAGCTCTCTAAGACAGCAAGGAAGCAGCATGGACTGTGAGCTGGAAAACAGGGACAGTCTACCCCCCCTCCGTGGGAGATGAGACTTCTACGACGCCCTGGATGACCCGGAACGGTGTCCCAAGATAATTTGGTGGCTTTTGGCCACAGAAAGATTGCGGGAATACCGACTCGCGCTGAGCCTGCAGATGGCAGCTCAGCAGGACTAACAACAGTCGTCGCTAACAAGCGACCACCACACTCTCGTGTCATGCATACAAGTCTCTACCCCAACGGAGGCCCTGGCCAGAGGGTATCTTCTAGACATCTGAAGTTAGACAGACGAGAGGTTTTTTTCCCGGAAACGGGTTTTCCTCTACACCAAATTAGACTCTTGGACCCATTCTAGGTATAATATTAGCTCCGACTAGCACACACATATTATGTAAGCGCGTTAATAGATTTCAATTCAATTTATATCGGACGTCCGCCTCTGGAAGGATACGTGCTACTTCCTCGCGATCTCAATCTCCGTCTAGTCTGGACGCAGGTGCGTGGCAAACTGCTTGATGACGTTGCGTGTCTGAAATTCCTGGTATCCTTCGACAGAAAAGACACATTTTACTGCAGTGCTTCGGTGGATCACAACCATTCAATTCTACAAACTGGTGAGGAAATTCGACTCTCATCGACTTTTCGGATCTGACCTCACCGTTGCAGAGACGGGAGTGACTGCCACACAATTACGAGAATTTACAGTGCTCCAGATCCCAGATTCACGTACGATGATCCCGGCGAAGCCACTCAGCCGCTTGCCATAGAAAGCAAAACAAAAAAGGATTAAAGAAAAAAGACTTTGAAACCAAATTAAAAAAAAATGTAAAATGTCTATATCGGACCCATTATTGTCTCTAACCCGTACCGCGGGTCCAGCTGCGTCAGCGCCCGGTTGAGCTCTGCGTCGCTGAAGACATACTAAAAGATTTCCAGGTTGGTGGGCAAGTCAGCCGCAGTCGACGAGCCACCTTCCGCCGCCCCTCTCGCCTTCTTGCTCTTGGCCATCTCGTCCACAATCTGCCGCGCCGTGCTCTAGTGCGGGTCCTCAAACACAAAGGGCACCGCCTGCAGGCGGCCGCGCAGCTCGGCGTCCCACAGAAACACCTCGCGCCACAACGTGCATGTAGCCGCGGTACACGCAGATGGTAAGGGCGGTGCGCAGCTTGTTCTTGAGCATGTCGCGCTTGGCGGCGAACGAATATTATTGTTATCTCTATTTCGCGCTTTCCTATGTGGATGCATTACTCTAGCTAATTACACCTTATTGCATAAGGCAGTTCTTTCTGTAGGGCAGGGAAAGTCCCCACTTGGATAAGAAAAACCCTTCCAGCTGGACTCTAGCTATCTGTTTTGCGGCTTAACCTAGCCGACCAAGTCCCAGAATTGGGATGTTGCATGGTGTCCGCCTTTTTTTCCCCCTCTCCTCTCCGTCTACCCCGGGGAAATGTCACCAAAATCAGGCAGGCTCTCACCAGAAAGCATAGCGTGCTAGTCAGTGCTTTCCCGCATGCCCGTAAAAATCCATTTGGCAGTTCATCGGGTCCCGAACTCTTCCACGGCTTGGCCCTGAAGATCGCATGCGCAATGTTGTCCGGCGCCTTCTATTTCCTAATAAATTCCTCTATCTACTAGTCAAAGAGGGGACGAGTCCCTTTAGCGGGCTCTCCAGAGCCACGCAGACAGAAGGTTTGCACCTTAAGCAGGCTGCAAGGGCATGTCCCTCTCTGAGCCCTTCCTCGGAAATTCCTATCTTTCTCAGCGACGACGTCCTGTCTCCTAGAGAAGCGCGGCACATAACCTTGTGCGACTGTGTGTCTTGACTTCCTTCCGTTGTGCGGTTGTGCCGTAGTGCCCTGAGTACGAGTCAGGCATAGACGATACCACACTCGACCGGTCCATCTAGAGACTTTCTTCAACATCTTCTTGTAGACAGCCCGGGTGCGAATAAGGACTAATGGCAACGGGGCCGATAGCTCGACTGCATTTGCTACGGCCCACTGGTTGTCCAGGGCGCGACCCCCAGAGCCGGCTTCCCCTTATCCGGTGTCGTCTCCGGCACCGGTCCGACTGTGTCTTGCCCAGCCGGCGCAGACTTCCTCTTCTCGGAACTACCCCGCCTTGATCCACCGTCCGTCATGTAAAGATGCGGTAAGCTGTGAGCACCCGGGCAGCTTGCCGTAGCTGCTTTGGCCTCAACGATTCTGTTTCCGGGCTCTTAACAACTTCCTTTACTCTTCTACTGCTCGTTCGACTTTCATTCGGTGTCTTCGCGGCTACTCTGCGCTCTTCACTATTCTAGAACCCGGCAAGGCGCAAGGGTGTCTTGCCATCGCTCAAAAACTGATTGCTGTCGGATGGTTTTTACCTCATTCCCTCGATGTAGGCTAAGATGTGTGCGCTCTGATGATTTGTCTCGTCCGTAGTCACTGGCTCGCACTGTTGGCGGTTGAGGTGGTGCGGCGCGGTGAAGAAATCTTTCTTGTGCGCCATTGAAACCCTCTTCTTCAGGGCCAGACCACCCTCTCAGCGTCAAATCTTTGTGCACAACATCTGCGCCTAGTTGCATTTGCGTGCGGGAGCGTCTCTGCATTAGCTCTATCAATCGGAATCGATAGATTTCCAGGCGGTGCTACGAGGAGGCTGCAGAGTTTGATTTCATCGCCCTGGTGTTACGGGCCAGGCTATGGGCCCAATACCAGCCATATTCATGATGCTTCTGTGCATGATCCTCGGAATCATTGGCTTGTCCGCAAATCTGCGGCAGCAGCGCTGTCGCAAGGGCGGTTCCAGTTCACATTCAGCAGCGGAACTAAGGTGAGTGTCTAGTTGCCTATCTGCGGCCCGCATACTCCCATCTTGAAATATTCTCAAGGCATTCTTGCTTATACAGATTTAGTATTGTGTGACTGTACCCAGAATTGGAGGTCCGGCATTGCCTTTCATTATAGACAAGACGCCGGCGGTTCGGTTTAGCTGTTTCGCAGACCACTCAGATTCTAACATGGACACGCCGAATGTATCTTTGCTGTAAGTTATATCGCGATTTGCGAAACCTATGTGATGGACTTTGGTCGCCTGAGAGATTGCAGCGAAACAGCCACAGCCACAGCCACAATTAGCCATCAAAATGTCGTCCTCTTCACTTTTGCGCCTTCTCTCAGCATGCCGCTGTATCTTTCACAACGGTGTGGTGCCTAGTACCAGCCACCTTCCACATACAAGTCTACCGTTACTTGGGGTTCCTGGGAGTACACCTGTACGGGTTGTCCTGCAGCTTGAAGGTTCAACGACTTCCGTTCAGCATGTATCTCAAAACGGCGAGAGCAGAAAACCATGAAGGGCTAGCTAATGAGTATGGAGCTTTGCAGCTCGTGCGACGCCATACTCATATACCTGCATCTCGCCCATTGGACCTTGTATCAAATGCAGGAACGTCTTACCTGCTGACTTCTCGCGTTCTGGGCTTCCGTTTGGAGGAATGCATTAATACGCTTAGTGACGAGGTGAATACGTTAGTTTGCGACTTACAGAGTTGTCTAGGGCAGCTGCGAGCAATAGCAAAGGAAGTCGTCCCCTAATATATGCCATCAGCAATGCCCTCGGTAAGCCCTGTTATAATTACAGAATTATTGCGAGCGTAGCCTATGACGAGGATCGAGGAGATTTCGCTGGGCCCTTTGTGGACGAGGAGGAGTTTAACAAGTCCCTCCAGGTGGGCGCATTGCTGGGCATTTCTCATCGCAGCGGACATAAGATAGTCTTCACACACACAGATTTGAATATGCGGAACGTCCTAATGCAACCCGGAAGGCTTTCAGGGGTCGTGGATTGGGAAAATTCAGGATGGTTTCCGGAGTATTGGGATTATACCAAGGCGCATTTCATCACGAAGCTCAAGGAGCGGTGGTTGGGGATCGTCGATAAGGTCTTTAAAAAGTTTGGGGATTTTGAGACTGAACTAGCAACCGAACGCCAGTTCTGGGAATACTGCTAATACTGAGATTCCTCTTACAGCGAATTCTCACCCATTTCTGGCAGCTGTGCTACTCTATGTGTTACGCTCTAATGCTACGAGCCAGGCACCTGCAGCCAAATATCCGGCCCATGGCGGGGAAAGACGGCAGAAACAGGACCAATCAGGAGGAAGAGGGAATTTCATATATGGGAATGAGACCCGGTGGTATGAGGCGATATGAGGATCTCATATGGCTATGAGAACCTAAGAAATGAGACTCTATGAGGCTCTGCATGTATATAGGACTGAGCTCTTCCCTGCTTTCTAGCAGAAGAGAGATCAGTTATCACAAGCCTTCCAAAAGGATAGTAACATTCAACTTCCCCTCTGCTATTTTCCAGAATACAGCCTGCCTTGCAACCTGATATTTTGCATGCTACCCAGTAGCCGCTATTCAACAGCATTCCCCTTGCAGTTATTGTTTGATACACAAGCTCAAGCCTTTTCACTGTTCACATCGTCACAACATCGCACCCATTCATCAGTCTGTCTAGGTCACGTTCTCCACTTTCTCACTTCATCATTGCATCCGTTTTGCTTCACTGACACTCACCCACAACCGTGGATCCGGTGTCTGTCATTGGTCCCATGGCCAGAATTCAGCAGTTCTACCGTGGTGTCCTTGCCCTGGTTCGCTACATTGACGACGTCAAGGGCGCTACCAATGAACGAGCAATTATTCTTTCGAATCACCTGTCCGACCTCATGTCCCTCTTGAACAATTTCAGGGTGCGCATAGACGCGGCCAAGAACACCAAAGATGTCTGGCTTGCAAACGTCCCCGAGTTTGGGGCGCCCGGCGGTCCTCTCGTCGAGCTGAAAGACCACATCAATAAATTGAATGCCAAGCTTCGACCGTCTGCGGGCCCAGCTAAGCCGAGGCGGCAGCTGTGGCCCTGAAGTGGCCCTTTGAAAAACCATATGTCGCCAACTTGTTGACACATTGAGTGCGTGAAATCACTCATCCAAGTTGCCCTGTAGAACAGTCATTTGTGAGCCATATCCCTTGTTTAGACAGTTAAGTAAGGAAGAAAACAAAAAAAAGAAGAGATTGACTTAGTTTGTCTTACGGTCAGTTCTTGCTAGCCTTTAAATAGGATATAGCAGACGTTCACAGAGACATAAAAATGACAATGACCAGTATTGAACGTGTCCGTGACGATGTGGAAATGACCATGAACAGTGTTCAAGGCGTCCGTGATGACGTCAAGACAACAATGATCGGTGTCAAAAGCGTCCACCACGACGTGAGAGCTACAAAGTCAGAGGTTACCAGCATCGTTCTGGAACAAAAGATAGACATAGGTACGCACGGGTTACAACAGTCACAGATACACAGAAAACCTCAACTTTTTTTTTTTTTCCTACTCATGCATTGACGACACCCCCAGAAAAAAAGCAGTGGGAAGAGATTCTGTCCTGGCTCTGCCATCAATTTTGCAGGAAAGCAGAGAGACATGCTCAGCTGACATCAGCCGGGCACGGGGGAGTGGTTTCTCTAAAACCCTACATTCAAAGCCTGGTTGGACAGACAATATTCCGCACTCTGGTGTAACGGACAACATACGTCTTTCTTTGGCTCACTTCCATTTCTTATATTGAAATAAACATAAATTGACAGATCTGAAGTCGGTACAGGAAAATCCGTCATGGCATAAGTCCACACACTCTTAAATAAACAGAATGAAGAACAAAAACGCGGCCCTCACTTTCTGAGCTGTCACAACTTCTCGTGTCCGAAGCACAGCGGCTGTCATCCGTGTACATTATCATAGATGCGCTTGACAAATGTGACGACGATTCCAAAGACCACCTCCTGAGTGTAATGGATAAGTTGCCAGGAAGTGTGCGCCTGTTCTGCACGTCACGACAGACACTTGACCCAGAAAGTTTCTTGTCGCGAAGTGTAACTGGAAAAGTCGCCCGATTTCAGATATGCGCGGCGGATGAGGACATATAAAGTTATGTTGGAGCTCGGCTTCAATCTTCCAAAATAGGGAAACTTCTTGCAAAGGGCCCAAGTCTGCGAACGAACATCGCAAACAAAGTCCAATCTGCCGCCAGTGGCATGTACGTGTCTATTCCATTTCCATCGATCTGGTAGTGTTTTTGACCTAACCTGAAAGGTTTCTGCTTGCCCAGTTGCAGATGGGCACCCTAAGCACTGCGCGCAACATCCGTATTCCTCGCCGTGCCCTGGAAGTCCTACCAAGGCAGATCGATGACATGTACGACCAGATCATGCAGAGAATCAAGATGCAGAAAGAAGAGAAAGATTCATTGGCTATAAACACACTCTCCTGGATATCCCACGAATTTCGGCCTATAACGATCGCAGAACTCCAACATGCGCTCGCAGCACAACCGGGCGATAAGGACCTGGATAAAGAAGGTCTATTCGACGAGGATCTCGTCGTCAGTGTGTGCCTCGGCCTGGTTAGTGTGGAGAATGACAGTTGAATCATTCGTCTCGTGCATTACACCATGCAGGAGTACATTGAACGCACGAGGGATATGTGCACTTTGGCAATGCCAGATGCATGGTTGCCAAAGTTTGTCTGACATATGTCTTGTTTGATCCATTCCACGAAATATCCACAGACACAGATTGATCCTCTGCGTACCCTCTCCTCCAGTATGCAGGCCGCTACTGGAGTGACCCCACGCGCGTCGCTAATGACTCATGGATGAGTTCGCTTACCAACTCCTCAGCTATGTGACGGCCTTCATAAATGTTGACGGTATTAAAAGACTTCACAAAGAAGTTGTTGATACCCTCTTCACACGCTTGCATTGGGCTACGAGGTCCAAGCTCGTTAATATCGCAAAGCGATTGATCGAGGGCGCAAATGTCATCTCACAGGATTGGTATAGCAGTACTCCGTTGCACTTCGCTACAACCGGAGGCTATGTTGACATGATACGCTTGTTACTGAGCCACGGTTGCAATGCTATAACTGAGAACAGAACAGAGTGGACTAGATTGCATTGTGCCGTGACAAGCCGGGAGTGAGATAGTGATGCAATACGAGCACTCATATCCGCCGAAGCTGCTTCCAAGGCGTCAAGTGCAGACGGCCAAGGTGATTCTTCACTTCTTGGCATTCCGCATCGGGGGACGGGGGCGGATATGCTGCATGAGAATCTTGGTGCCGCGTCACTTCCTCACGGGAAGACACCCCAACATTGGCTCTATACGGCTGCCAGATGGGGCACAGCCAGGGCGGTCCATTTACTGTTGGATCACGGTGCGGACATCCACGGAATGGACACTAATAAGCTCAACTACACCGTCCTCTATCATACAGTTTCCAACAACCACGCTACACTAGCAAGAGCACTTATCAACATGGGCGCCAATGTTAATGCCGAGGATAGCACCGACGGGACACCTTTATGTGTTGCTGCAAAATGCAGGCATAAAGAGAGCGTTCGCGTACTTCTGGACCACGCTGCGCTTCTACCCAGCAGTCAGGCTGGCTTACAAAATCTTGTCAGGGCGGCGGCATAATGGCTATGCTTGTTGACCCTTGTTGACCGGTTCGGTGACGCTGTGACAATCAATACAGTGACGGACCAGCTCGTTGATGCCGTGATGGCAAATGATAAAAACCGCGTGCATTCCCTCGTTTCTGGGGCAGACCCGAATATTCAGCTAGATGAGTCTTACATTCAAACTTTGGGGATTTGGTCTCTTATTGGTGATCTTGTAAGCCTATCTATTTACAATGGCAACACTGCCATCTTGAAGTAGCAACTCGCCTACGCCCGCCTGAATTGCGGGAATATCCATGCCGCCGTCTATCTACTACTCTCCGCCCATCTGCACCGCCACGCAATTGACATGTACGAGGAGGCCGGCCAATATATGGAGGCTATGGTTGCTTCCCTCCTGTATCTTCCGTCTTGGGATCACCAGTCCAGTCTACTTACGAGATGGGCGATTACGGAGAGGAAAGCTCTACCGGAGCTGTCCCGCCGTTGGTACGTCTGGAATTGACTCTCTAATCTAAAATAGATATGCAAAAGCTCAGTTTTCAGTCTCTCGATCGTCCACGAGCCAGTGGGCCATAGCCACGCCCCTTCAATCCCAACCCAGCCCGGTGTATATACCACATCGCGGCCCTCGGCGTAACCTTGCAGATATACAACAACTGCGCTTGAAGACGTCCGTTATCCTCGTTACCACCGACTAATGCCGCAAAATCCAGCGTCGTGACCAGCTTCGGGCCCTCGTCCAGGGCGCATTCGGCCCACGCATCCACGGCCCAACGTGCAGCTCGAAATCCCCACCCTCTCCCGCGTCGAGGACAGCTGTTAAAGATACGACGAGAGCGGACCCAAGGAGTGGTGGAATATGAATGTTTTCATCTGCCACCTACCGCCCGTCTTGCGATACGCCACAGCCCGAACGTAACAGGGGAATTACTAGGATGGTGTCTAAATGGACGAGAAAGATTAGCCGGGACCCAGTGGATTACTGCGACACGCCGGTGCCTAATACCGCTTGCAAGCATGAGGACAGCTCACTTGGAAATGTAATTTAGAAAGAAGCACGAGACCGTTATCCGGTGCTCGTTAACTCTTGACGGCCTTTAGCTTGAGGAAGTGGGCTATAAGAACGGTTGTCCGTATGCGATGTATTTTTATTTTTTGAAATGAATGAAACTTAACCAGTACTATAAACAGTATCGGAAGAATTAAGGGGAGAAAGTCTGACGAATCCAGAGCAATTCTCAGGCTGAACAAAGCAAAAAATACGACATGTGACAAGGGAATTGACGAATGATAATAACCATATCAATCAACACATCAAGATTCTGCCGCTACTCGAGTCCTGAAAATGATGCGTTTCGAAGTCGGTGACGTAGGTGCTTTCACCCTGCTTGCAGTTTTTATGATGGCCCATGGCTTGAGCGAAATGTTGTGTTGTTGTGTTCATGATAGACATGAGCTTTGAACAGGGGCTCGTTGTCGAAAACTTCTCGCTTTTTGCAGCGGGGAAAATGGCAAGGCACAGGACCCTCATTTCTGGCCTTGAGATGCACCTCAATATGCAACCATATATATGTTGTCCTTGTAAACCGCCGGCCGCAGAAGATGCATAGTGGAGGTCGGTTGCGCCCTTGATGCCAGCATTGTGCCTTTGTTGGGGTCCTTTGAGACAACACTTGTGCCTGGTTTGTCCAAGGGAATGGTGGGTGTCAAGGCAGGTCTTTGGGTTGCCTTGTTCTCATTGCGATAAGAAGATGTGGAACATGGTTCTGTAAGATCTATGGGCGCAGCAGCCACGTTCCGGATGAATCCAGTGTGCCGAGATTTTATCATGGTTGCTTGTTCGCTAAATGACGGTTTGGTCTGGCTGGACTAGGGCCTTGCTTGTTCAACGGCCAACGCACCTATCGGCGTTTCTTTCACCTCTACTTCCCAAGAATAGTCGGACCCATACATTGATTGCGTCGATTTTCCTTTGGACAATTACCTCCTCCAAAAGCTGGTCGTCCAGGTCACCAAGGATTTCGGCAATACGTCTCCGTTCGAGGAGCGCAAACAGGAATTTCTGGACTGGCTCTCGAGGAAGATGCTCACCAAGCAACTGCCAGCCGAGTTCGTCGCTGTTTTTTTAGCTCGAATAATTGTCGGCGGACGACCCCCTCAATCTTTCTGCGGTGCTTTTGTCTCGCTGTTCTCAACCTCCTTTGTATATCTTCATAGTCCACCTTGTCGTGGCCTGTGGCTAGATATGCGCAATCATAACGACGTTGCAGGGACTTGTCAAGCACGAACATCTTTTCGAGATGTCGCACGTCAGGATTCGGTCCAATAGCCCGCATCATCTCGTCTGTGACGCTCGTAGGGACGTCCTCATCGCAACGCAAGCCCAGCTGGTTAAAGATCGCAATCTACGTATATTTGGTGTCTCTGCCCAGAAAAGCGTCTTGGGTGACAACATTGATTCTAGTATTGGTATAGTAGTACTGGAATGTGTCGTCATTCTCGTGACGCGCGATCTGTTTCTGGATCGTCGAGTTGTAGTTCACTAGATGTCTGTAAGATAAAGCTGTTGACTATGGAAAAGAAAAGAGTAAGACATACTGTCAATCGATCCTAGCATGCCGCGTCGGAAGTCATAGCTAGAGAGATCATCCGGAAGACCTGCTGCCCATCCCAAGTTCTTAGTTGCATTGTCGTACTGGTCCCTCGTCAACAGCTCATTGACTTTAACGAACCCCGTCAGCGTCTTGACAGATTGCCGAAACACTGGTACATGGCTGAACCCTCTCTTCCAATTAATGCAAACCACACGCATGCTGAGCTAGGTCTGGCAAAATAGATCGGCTCGCGCGTATCCTTCTTTCTCAACGACCCCCTCAGTCAAGGCCTTAGCCAGGATGTGCGAGACAGGGCAGATGCCGGGAAGGTTTTCTTTGACAAAAATGAATTTGGTTGGACGGTGCTTCTTGGCATAACCCTTGTGGAAGCGGAAGAGAACCGTCATGGCGAGACGGTCTCGTCCTCCATTCTCGTATGGATCTTATAAAATACAGAACTGGATGTCCTCCTAACAGAGCACTTTTTTCTCGGCAACCATTCTGTCGTCATCCCTTCCGCAGGCCCATCACTTCTTTTGCTGTCGCGATGCCGGACCGTCTATTTGGGTATAATTATCGGCATCGGACGTGGTGTATGCATTTTCGTCATCGTAATATTGTAGGAGCTTGGCATTTTTGTTGGCAGGCTTAGCATAGACAAATTCATACGTCCAGCCGCCAGTAAACATCAGAAAAAGCAGAATGGTCGCGTCGTCAAGTCGATCGAAGCCAGTCTTGAAAACCACTTTGTTGTCTCGCACCCAGCGAAAGTGGGCAAGGTATAGAAAGGCATCTGGGCCGACGTAGTTCTTGGGCTTTGGCTCGATTCATACAGGAAACATGTACTGAAGACAGTTAATGCATGGGAGGGCGTGATCCCGGAGCTGTCGATCGACCATACAGCCGGTGTATTTCTTGTACACGGCCTACAATGTCAACACATCCCTCTGGACCGTGGACCGCGCTGTGACCTTGCCGCTACATCTTCCTAAGAAAAACTTGATAAAAGACTCAAACAAGCCCCTGTTATCGTAAGTCAAGATGTGCAACTGCGTTTTCCAGTCCGAATGCCCGATGACCTCGCAAAATGCCTTTCATAGTTGCTAGCTCGAAACGATGTTAAGTTTGTGTGTTGCTGTATACCTAAGCTTAATAAGTCATCGCAAATTCCTGCGTTCCCAATTTTTCAGGAGCTCTTCGGCAGTGACCTCGGCTGGCCGCGGCGGCTCTGGCACATTGAGCTCTGCTTGAACACGATTGAGAAGGCGTAGGTCCATGGTTGTTTTACGGGTGAGATGAAAAGTGGCCTCCGGGGTAGTGACACACGAGCTTTTGTTAGAATATAGGGTTAGTACATATTAGGGTACATGACCTTCGACCTTGACAGCCTTTTCGCAAATGCGGACTTTCAATGTTGTAATTTCAGGTCAACATCACCTACCCCACACCTGTACACCTTTTCACCATGATCTGAATATTCCACCCTGATCAACTCACCTAGACTACCGCGACACCATTCAAGATGTCTGACAAGGATAAACGAGCCTCACGCGGCCTCTTCAACTTTCCCGATGCCGAAGCCAAACTTGCCAAAATCGCCACGAAATCCATCACCGATAAGAACAAAGCCCAAGTCCAGGCTAAGCGTAACCGGGATGTCGCCGAGGCAGCCGCCATATACGAAAGTTTCGCCAAAAGTTTCGACTACGATGATAATGATGCACCTACAAAAGACCCACCGAGACGAGTACCGACAGGTTTTGGAGACGATGACGATGATGCTCCCCCGCCACCCCAGGAGCGCCCGAAGGGATTTACAAAAATTGGGACGGGTTCAGGAGGGTTCAGGCGATATTTTGGAGCCGTGGAGACATCAAAGCCTAAATCGGGACCCGGAAGCTTAGGTCCGGTGTCGTCAGGACCGTCACGATCAATCGCGAGTGTCTTCGATCGACCCGAACCGCCAAAGGATAGCCATAGCTTCGGACCTCGAAAAAGCCTAGGGTTTTCAGGATTTTCAAAAATTGGGGCGAAAGGGAAGGGAAAAAGTGTTGCGCAGGCATTCAATGTCAGTGACAATGAAGACGAAGTTGCCGTTTCTCAGCCAGACACAGAAGCCAAAATTGTCAGACCTACGATCCGACTGGCCCATTTACCACCAGGGTCTTCCATTGCGTTTGTCAAGAAGCTCATACCGGAGAGCCTGACAGTCGAAGATGTTAAATTTGAATCTCCAATACCCAGTTCTGCTAGTATAACGGATCGCAAGTCGACGGCAGCCATAGTTACGTTGACTCAAGATACACCAATATCAGACATCGATGCCGTCGTCAGTCAACTGCAAAACACTTATCTCGGTTACGGATTTTACTTGTCGTTGGGTCGACATGTCTCCACATCCAGTACTTCGACAGGTTTATTGGCAGCTCGGAATCTACCTATTTTGGGACAGGTCAATCAACCATTCGGGGCCAAGAAGGTCGCACAAAGCGCCCCTTCTAAGGTTGAAGGGCCTAAGGGATTTGCCCCGCCCTTGTCATATAATGCTGTTGCTCCACCATCCGGTGCCAGCTCTTTTGGCGTGAATCGAAACAATATATACTATGTACCGGTGTCGCCACCTTCAGACATCCGCGTACTTAGATCTATCAACATGGTTCTTGAGCAGCTTTTACAACATGGCCCCGAGTTTGAGGCATTGCTCATGAGCAGACCAGAAGTCCAAAAAGATGAATGCTGGGCCTGGCTTTGGGATGCTCGCAGCCCAGGTGGTGTCTGGTACCGTTGGAAACTATGGGAGATCATAACTGGAAGTGGCTCCTGTAGTTCCCGTCGGCGTAAGTTCCGCGAGAAGTACGTCCCATTGTTCGAAGGTAGCCACGCTTGGAAGGTACCTGAAGAGGCTCTACCTTTTGAGTATACTACCACTATAGATGCTTTTGTTTCAGATTCGGAATATCATTCGGATTCAGATTCAGAGTCGGAGATGCTTAGAGCAAGACAACATGGAACGGGCCAAGGGCCTGTTACTGGACTTAGTACTGCCACTGATGGCGAAATCGCATTTTTGAATCCATTAGAGAAGGCTCGATTGACACATCTATTGGCGCGATTGCCGACTGCCACTTCGAGACTTCTGAAGGGTGATGTTGCTCGTATAACAGCATTTGCCATGACACATGCCAGTCGCGGGGCTGCGGAGATTGTTGACATGATAGTCTCAAACATCCGGACTCCGTTTGTCTTAACTGGTGCTATTGGACCAAAAGACTCGATAGTGGATGGGGATGCCAATGCCCACCAGACAGATAAAGACAAGGAGGATACCAGCAGCGCCAGCATGGTCAGTCTCTATGTAGTCAGTGATATATTAGCAGCTGCAGGTAGTAGCTCTGTTCGTCATGCTTGGAGATTCAGACAAATGTTCGAAGTTGCATTGAAGGAAAGCGGCGTCTTTTCTGCCCTGGGAGCCATCGCTGGCCAGAGTGACTGGGGCAGACTTCGTGCTGATCGCTGGAAGAGAAGTATTACTGGTATCTTAAACCAGTGGGAAGGTTGGAATATCTTCCAAGCGGAAACTATGGAGGCATTGCATAAAGAATTCCAGGAAGCCGCTGGATGGAAAGAAACCGAGGAGAAAGCGCGCGAAGAAGAGGAGAAACACAAAGACAAAAAAGAAAGTCGGTGGAAAAGTATGGAGGCGTTACCTGTCTCCAAGAATGCAGATGTGGCCGAAAATATGGACATTGATGATGACGCTGTAGGCGAGCCTATGGTGGACAGCGATGACGAGACAATGGTTGCCGGAAGACTTATAAATGTTGATGATTTAAGTGAAGGGGGCTCTGATGCAGAAGGAGAACCAATTACCGAGGAAGATCTCTATAGTGATAATGTCGAAGATGAACTCGTTAATGACGATATGGAGGGCGAGCCAATGGAGGAGGACTAGTCAATGATTTGAAGGCATCTGACTTGTTTTTATATATGCAGTGATGTCGTCACAGCTATTTACGTTTTCCAGTTTTGGGTTGACTGATCGAATTAGACGTTGGTCATTTGATGTATGACAGGCTTCTTGGTGGTTGGCGTTTTGATATTATTCCTTTTCAAAATATATCCCTTCTGAAAGCACTCTAAAGGGTCGTCATAGACCACGTGATTGCACCATATCTTCCATATTTAGTAATTCTTGGCGATCGCAAAAAATTCTAGACGACGAAAATAGCGCAGACTATTTATTAGGCATTATTGTCGAGGGGCTTTTTTGAACTCAAATATGGATAGTTCTTGTATATAGGACCGATTCCACCAGCGGTGAATCATCATGAAAATCCGGAGGCGGCTTACGACAACAGGGTGCTAGGGCCGGGAAAGCGGAGCCGTAGCGATCGGGCGCAGGGAGACTCGGCAGGCAATCTTTCTCTGTTCTTCTCTAATTTTTTTTTCCCTCCCTGATAGTCTTATACAGCTGGATACTGAAAAATACTTTTGTGCTGGTTCGTCATAAAGATGTTTATGGTTCTTTAAACCTCATTCCTTCCGCTGTCGTGACTTGACGTTTTTGCCCCTCCCCCCCATGTCCCCGAGGCAATAGACTTTTTTTTCCCTTGAGGGCCGCGTTGCGCTCAAGGGTTCATAATAGAGTTGAATAGCATGTATCTAAAAATAAAATAAAAATGGCAGGACAATGTTATTTTCCAACGAACAAAAATCTGGCAGATTTGTGCTTTGGACCTCGAACCTTTCCAAACGTCGAAAGTGCAAATCCGCCACAATAGACTACACAGAGTCATAGTTTCAGCAGGGATTTACATGATGTCGAGGTCTCGGCCAATCAAAACTTGCTCACGCCCAGTTTTCTCTGTTCAATAATACAATCCCCATTTTCGACAACTTTTGTTGTTGGCGAGGTGATATATAGTCAAAAAAAAAAATCTTATTATTTTTTCTAGTATTTCTAGACTAAGTGGACGGGCCGTTATTGCCTAACCCATGATTTTTGTTTGTGCTTGATTTGGAAGGTGTGAGAAGGCTGTGACGTGACGTTCGTTACAAGGCTTGTTTTAAGCAGGCCTGCTTGTTCATGATTCTTTTTTATACATATTTATATACATAGACACTCTTTATATACTACCGTCACTATTTGAATTGCAGCCGGTCCTGCATTCACTGGCAATCTCTGTTTTACTTCGGGTTATAGAGAGTCCTATAGATAGTACACATCTGACTATCGGAGACTATCCACCAAAGTCAGCTCAGCCAACAGTCTCCTATGCTAACTGTATGAGATGTTAAAAATTCACATATTGTAACATTTAATGTGAACACCTTCAATAATCAAGCAAGTACCATGATGGACTATAATGCTGTCAGCCTTTATTCACTTGTTAGGTAAGCACAACTAACGCCATATCCATCAACCCCTCCTGTTCCCACTCATATGCCCTATATGTCCATTCTCTCTAAGACATCCGTCTATTCTTTCTGATCCATTGTCTTGTACTCTCTCATTCTTATTTGAACTTTCCTTGTTCACCTCCCCGGTATCCCGGTGCCACATCTCGGAGCTCCCTTGCAGTAATCACCAATGTCCATGTCTTGTTCGAGAAGCGACGTAATCCGAACTCCCCTCAAGGTCCTTTGTCGTTGGTTTCTCCAGAGCCGCAAATAACAACACACACAAAGGTCAAAGCCCCGTGTGGGCTTCAGTAAGACCAGGGAAGAGAGGAATCAATCCCCAAAAGACGAAGTTGCGTTGCTTGACGGTGGTAGACATACCTGAGGTAGAGGGTTAAGTCTTCCTGCAACGCGGGGTTGGTCAACTGAGTGGTTCCTGTTTTTGACTTCTGACACATCAGTTTCTGAAATTTATTTCTGCCGATTTTTCCATTTTTGATTTGGGTTTTCTTTGATCGTCACTAAGTTGATGATCAGTTGTCGCTAACTATTATCTTGATTTAGGTTAGTCAGTTATAGTGTCTTACACACAGTTAGGGTCTCAACTAGGTTTCAATCCATCGCTCTTAACTCTCTTGCTCGCTATCCAACAACAGACAATAATCATTGGTTTTTATTTCTTCAGCGCATCTATCGAGTTCTGAGACTGAACTAACTACTATTATCATCAACTGCGATTCTACTCTTGGAATCATCGTCGAGAGCTGTACCTGATTAGCGGAACTCCCAAGGAGGCATAGGTTTCACAGTGGGGCCATCACTACACCGAATGCTTGTCCGCGAAACTTGCTCAACTACTGCAACATTGATTGGTACCTCGCGACGCGACTTGGTCGGTATTGCGTTGAGTTAACTACTACTTTTGGTAAATCGTCATAATCGTACTTGCTGATATCAGAGCTAGTGGCAATTTTGTGTGAAGCATTAGACTCAATATCAGTCTTTCTTGTCCTCTTTCCATCGATACCAGAATCATTCAACCGACTAATTTGTTACATAATAATCCACCATGCCGGTAATCGACGGCATTAAAATGGCCTGGTAAGCTTGATATATGGAAACCCCGGGTGAAGAGCAGCATTAACATCAGTATAGTGTGCCTTGCATCAGAGGTCACCGTTCGACCAAGTGCAATCATGCTAATGAACGAGTCATGGTTCCTGTTAGAAAGCCAGGGAGACCACTAAGTGTCTGTCCCCATCCGTCTAACAGACCATGTGGGTGTGGAGTTACCGCAGCGATCCCGAAGAAGCCGTCATGCCCATGTAGCTCCACAACGGGAGCACCTGCTCCGGGCCCAGGATCCTGTACAAGCTCATCCAAGAATCACGCACCATCACAACAGCCGGTCAATATTCAGGATGCCAATGGCCATACAGGACTGAAAAACTCTATCTCATCCGGGCTATCGAACCGGATACAAAAGACCCAAGCCCCTAAGAACACCCGAAAGCATTCGTTCGACCCGGAAATGCTGCATCGTATTGACGTCAGTCAAGCAAATGTTGTACCTATTATTACCATGGAATTTGACCATAGTCATACAAATGGAGACCACCAAGTTCTCTCATTACTGAACGGAAACATGGGCGGATTCTCCATCAAACCATCACTACAACAACCGAATGAACCCGAGTTTGCGGTAGCTATGCAGAATCCGATACATATGCCCACCATCAGTATGCCGACATATGCTACATCTCTAGCAGCAACTTACTTGAATAACATGGCGCAGGCGCAACTGCATGCCCAAAGTCCTTTACATACCACTGGGTCCTTCCTCCCGACATCAGCTGCTGGCTCACACCATGTTAAGATAGAAGCGGGGCGAGTGGGGCTTGATCAGAACGGCGTGCTTGACAACGCTAATGGGACCATGCTTGAACAACCCTCTACATCTAAACCCGATTCACCTCCCAAAAAGTGTTGCTGTGGTGGTAGCACTACAGAGGACAAGACGGTTACGACGACAGCCCCAGAAACCTCCGAGTTGACCATGAAGATCTCAGACCCTATAAACGACAGCAACTTGTACATGCCGTTTGCCTATCCTCCACAGATAGGTTCCCAGATGCAACCATTGAACCCGGACCAGTGGAAGACATTCATGGATGCCTATAACATGGGTGCCGCCAGTGTCCTAATGAGCCAGCCAGCCGCTTCTTTCGCCAACATCAACGGATTGCCACATGCCCAACAGCAGACTATCCAACCCTCACAAACCTCACAACAAAACCATAGTGTCGCACCAGGACTACGTCAACCACAAGATCCACCACCCAGTGGGGTTGAGCCTTGTACTTGTGGTTCTGACTGCCAGTGCCTGGGCTGTTGGTGGCATCCGTACAACCAGACGACCACCGACCAGGTCATGTCAGCGTATAACGCAATGTTTGATGAATCTGTCTTTGATGACCCTAGTCTCTCTCCACTTGCCGTGGAAACTCCCAACATTGTACCGGCAGCCGGTGCTCCCACTACGAAACCTACCGAGAAGCCAGCTAAGCCATCGTGCTACGGCAGAGGCAAGAAGAAAGAGGCGCCAGTATCAGCGCCGGCTCCGGAACCTGAACAACCCAAGGCTGGTAGCTGCTGTGCTCCTAAGAGTAGCACGACTAACCAACCAGCCTCTGTGGTAGAGAGTCCAAATATGGCAGTGACGCCCTCGGATGGGTCGGGGGCTATGGAGGAGCTGACGTTGCCGGGGGATACGTATCTGTTTGTGCATTATCCGATCCATGGGATTCCGTGTATTGGTGACACGGTGACTTGTCCGTGTGGGGATGACTGCAAGTGTTTGGGGTGTGTGGTTCATGGAAATTAAAGGATGTTTTCTTTTTTTTTTAATATTTACTTTGTTAGATACCCTGAGTATATATGACATGCAGTATGGTGAGGATGTTTTTATATCTACATGTTATATTCTATGGTAAACGACTTGTTTCTTTTATAGTCGAGCCAAAGGACCATTTTGCATATAAAAATCAAACTCCTCATTTTCTCAGCATGACCAGCATGCTTTCAATACAATTCTTGGGAAGATTCCCAAGCAGACTCTGGCCACATGATCCTCCAACCAGTGACAGTCTTCTGAACGTCAATATCGCCAGGATCATTCTCGAAAAGAGGCTTATCTAACTTTTGCTCCAAGAACTGCTCCACCAAGAACTCGTCTTCTTTGGCCAACTCGAAGAAATTCAAGTCCTTTTCTCTCAGCCACGGCCGATATGAAGTGAAGATGACCAGCGCAGCAGCATCCTTGGTCTTTTTGAGCGCCTCTCGGATAGTCTTGATCATCATCTTGTGCTCCGAGTGCCTAAACAGCAAATCCGCCAAAATCAACACATCAAATCGATCCTCCTTCTTCCCATCCTCCCCTACCGGAATCTCCTCCACAATCGGTCCCACATCGGCCCCCCAAACAAATCCCTTGGCCACCACCGTTCCGGCAATTCGTCCTTCCCCCTTCCCCACCATCGCCTCGCACTCGTCGATATTCTTTTGCATATTTTGCACCAAGTCAACATCTGGGAAATCTGTCATGACCACCCTGCGCGCCCCGAGGACCCCACAGACCAGACTGGGCAGGCCGGCGCCGGCGCCGAGTTCAAAGACGGTCTTGTTGCGTACGAGGATGGGGTCGCATTCGAAGAGTTTTGCGGCAATGCGGCTGCCATTCCAGAGGTGGTGGGCTTCGAGAGGGGAGTGGCCAACGAGGTGGAGATTGATGAGGGAGCCGGTGGTGAGTTGGTAGGTTTGTAGGGGTGGGTGGGGGGAGGGGGGTAGAAGTCTTTGGGATCCTGGAAGAGGCCGGCGACTTCTTCAGTGTCTGACATTGTGCTTGGGTGATGTGTGGGAGTCAGATAAGATGAATGATTGTTTTAGAATTGAGCTGAAAGATCATTGTTTTGTGTAAGGTAGAGTGGTAATTAGTGATGATTATTCATGATGATAAATTTCAAGAGTGACACACTTCAAATTACAACGATGAGGTCATTCGGTAGGATTTCAGGACCCACTTATAGAAAATCTGGAAGGGTCCAGGGTTAGGCAATGTAAATATTTTGGAGACAAGAATCAATGTTATACAAAAAGAAAAACGCAGCAATGGTATATTGAAACAAACAAAAAACAAAACAATTACATACAAATCGTAAATAACGATGTCAAATTCCATCAAATTTTGTACCCCGCTTGACTCCGAGCAAACTCCCGTAACATGCGCACAGTAGCCTTCTCCCGCTCACGATACTCCCGCAACCTTTCCAACCGCTCCTCCTCCCGCGCCCTCCAAATCTCCTCCCTCCGCTTTTCTCGTTCCGACTTCTTCCGCTGTTCCATCTCCTTCATATTCTTCAACTCAGCAATGCTATCGCCACCGCCCATTAGAGCCGAATCATCAACTTCCTGACCAGCTCCGGGAGACGCCGGGCGTAACTTTTCCCGGATCTCAGCCTTCTTTTCTAGCTTGCGCTCCCGGGACCCAGGGTCTGCATGAGGAACCAGGTCCTCAAGTCTCTCCTTCTGAATCTTACGGTCGAGGCGGCGTTCATTTCGTAATTCGTTAACAGAGGCGATGTGGTCTTCCCGTCTTTGTTCATCTCTCATCCTGAGATCATCGATCCCTGGAACTCGGGCGCCGTGAGCAGTCCCACCATCACGGTTCAACGGAGCGGGAGCAGGCCCCATGTCATCATCATCTTCGTCGTCATCGTTGTCGGCAGTCTCTGTGGGCACAGGTTCTGGCCGCAGAGGCGGCTTCTGGGCCGACTCGCTTTGTCGATCATGAGAGATGTCACGTGTTCTATCGTTGCTGCGAGCAACTGATGCTGAGGCTCTGTCGGCATCTGGCCCATCCTCGCTGTTGGGGAGCGACCAAGGATCGTCGCCAAACAGTTCGCGAGATCGCTGAAACATTGCGGGGTCGTACCACCCTTCTGCCAATTCTCCGCGATTCCACTTTCCCATAAAACTCTTCCAGCGACCTTTTGCTTCCCGTTCGTCCATTACTGTGATATCTTTTTGTTTTTGAATGTCAAGATAGTAGGCAAGCATCGGAAGAAACTGTCTAAAGTCGCGCCTCCCCAGCTGGCGGGCTTCAAAGGGAAGCGTTATCTGAGGCGTCTCTTTACTCCTTGACGACGACGGCCGGTCATGTTTATGCAAGAACGAAGACAACATCCTCGGTCTTCCATCAGAACTCTTATGTCTCTGTGACTGACCGGATCTGTGTTCCTTGTGCTGGTCTGAATCCCAGTTATCACGGGATTTATGGCGATCCCGTTTGTGACTGCGCGAAGGCGACCTTGAAGGTGACCGTGAGCGGGGCCGTCTGCTGTGCGTCGCCTCGCCGGAGCGGTAGGCGCGTGGAGATCTAGAGCGGTTGGAGCGGGAAGAATGTGCGTGGTGGTCGCGGGTCCGGTAGCTGTGCAGATCACGGTGTTCGGACCGCATGGCGATGATGATGCGTGATGGCGGATAATAGGCAGGAGAGATAAGGCTGACTGCAAGCGATCGGGAATGATCGCGTGGGTGACGATGTGATTGAGGGGTGGTGGAGGGGGATGAGATGAGAAGGGGTAGATGATTGGTGGATGAGGAGCGGGTAGCACTTATTTCGAGCGTTTGGACTATGTTATTTGTCAGATTGGATTCGAAGAGATAAATGCCGGTCGTCAACGTGTGTAAGGGCCTGGTCGCGTTGTAAGGTAGTGTAAGGAGGGGTTGACGAGGATGTTTGACCAGGTGTGAATATAAAGTGAATGATGATGTGATGGTAACTGCCGAGATAGAAATCAAAATGACCGATACAAGGATACAAAAACAAAACGACAAAGTTTGCGAAATGTCGTTATCGCGTAATATTATCAAGAAGCAAAAATATGAGCAAAAAAAGGTGACAGAAATGGGCTTGGTGCAGATCAAGGCGCGCGCATTCGCTTAGGCAACTTTAATCACTTCGACACTGACTCGACACTGACTGCTGCGGAAGTGGCCCCTCAAGCGCAAGCTGATAAATATATAACAACCAGCTCTGCTTCCACTAGCAAACTGCGTTTTTTTCATACCAAGGACAAGTCACTAGTGCGACCATGTGATTCCAAAATTTTCTCTTTCTTGACTTTGTCGCCATCTGTTCGAAAAGGCTTGGCAAAAGGAAGAGAAAGACCAAAATAATCAAGGAAAAAAGAAGCATGCGTTGCTTGCCAGATCCAATAAGAGCAGAACCCCCACATTCCGGAAACCCAATAATCTGGAAAAAAAAATGTAACCTTCTCCAAATGTCATGATGATAACTCAGAAAAAAAAAGAATGATTTACACACTTAATGGGCCTTGGAACATGGGGTATGATTTTGGCACCCCGCAAAAAATGTCAGGCCTAAACTTGATATAGATTGGAGGCTCACTCAATAGTTGACTTGATAATACCTATTTTACGTTTTTGCTGCAGTTACACAACCGAATCAGGTCTTTTACTCTCATAATCACATGAATCATATTGGTCGTCAATGCCACGATAACACCAAAACAGCCTTGCACTTACTAATGCAATCCAACATAAATCAAAATATTAACCGTAACTAATAGTTAATTTGTAACATATGGCCTAATAGTCTAGTTGGTTAGGACGTCGGATTCTGATTCCGTAAGCCCAGGTTCGAATCCTGGTTGGGCCTCCATCGCGGTGTCTTTTTCATTCAGGCCACTCTGTCTGTACAAACTTCTTTTTTACTCAAAGAACAACAAGGACCATAAAGCAAATACTTTCCATTGTCATTTATGACGAAACTTCACTGCATTGGCCACCTCAGTATACGGGACTGGTCACCACAGAAAATTAGTTGGCCTGCGCTACTCCTTGTCCTTGGTGATGCCACTACCTCCTGCGGATTCACACCTCACAGGCAAGCATCACTATCTAGATGACTGTGACTGGCGGTTTCGGATCCCAGGCATGGCTGTCCGATTGGCTACATTGCCTCTGACGCATTTCGTCAATCTCGGCTTGTATGGCATCTACTCGCGACTGTAGATATTCCAAATGGTCTTCCTCGAGGAAATCGGCATCATTCTCATTTTCATAATTTAAATTGATCTCACTTAGTATGACGTTATCCATTAGTCTGAAATTGACCAGGCCGCCGTTGATGAGGATATGTCTATCTTCAAATTCCAAAGACACAGTAAACTCATGGGTGGAGCCTGAATCAATGAAATTTCCTTTCCAATCATGGATTGCAGTTGTGTCCTGGTGGCCTGATCTTAAAGTTGTATTCTCTAATAGAACGTAATATGATAGTGATTGGCCATCTAAATAAATCGCGGATTGTGTCCTTAGGAAGGCGACATCGAAACAGGTATTCAATACCAACTTTGTTTTTGTCCCAAAGTCTATGTAAACGAACATTTAGCATGATGATGTTTTGCAGGGACTCAAGACCCTTGCGAAAAGTTACTTTGATGACTCGTGTTTTGACCTCATTGAAAAAGACATCAAGAACTGCGACAAGTTCAACTTGGACTTTTCTGCCGTTGCTGGAATGGGGTACTATATGAGCGCCATCGGTAGTATCATATAGTCCAGTGACAGTGAAGCGCGATGATTAGTATATGTCTAACTGAGTGGTATATTAGTACATGTGAATCGAACTCATGCATGCCATGAATGACACGGAAAGGGGTTTGCACTTGATGTGAAGACTTACGTGTTTATTGATATTAACTGTGATTTTCTGGCTTTGGATGGTATATGCAAGATCCAAAAGTAGCAAGTATCTGAATTTGGTGCTGCAGTTCGATTGTATACCAGTGTATATCAGGACAGTACCGTGCCGTGACTTCAGTTACACTACCCACATAATCGTGCTTAAGGATTTTCAATAGCCCCTTTTCTTTCCTCTCCGTGCATGCCTGACCAGCTAGAACAGTACAATGTTCCACCTCATTGTAACCTTGCCCTTGAGTAATCCGTTCGGAAGACTGGCAGACGATAGAGACTTGAGGACTAGTGAGCCTAATATTTGTAATGTTAAGGGAATTGATCATGAGTGTAAGAGAATCAGAGACTGCTTGTAGATCAGATATAGTAGGCTTGCCGTGTTCCGTATAGTCGTGTATCATCTTTAGCTTATCGTTTATTTATTGTCACGCATCAGACCACGACTCTGGTTCTGGGTCGCTGGGGGACAGTTGTGATGACGATGATGATACAGGCGATAAAGAAAAAGAGTTATAAGAGTGTTCATTACTTCCTTGAGCATCTGCTTTACAGGCACATTGAATCTTTTTTCGACGGATTTGCTTATCAGCTGACCGGATTAGGTTCCCGGGCGTAGCAAGACGAGTCGAGCGGTTAGGACGTTCCATTTTGAAAATGGGTGGGAAATATACAATACCAAAAATCCAATGGCGAAGGGAAGATAAGACAAACGAAGATGTATGAAAATTTAGCAATGTGGTAAACAATATTAACGAGTAAGAAAGAAATAGTGAGGTACCAATAACAAGATTGATGTTATTTAGAGTTAAGTTTTGAAATGAGATAAAGAGACAAAAACAGTGATGTTGGTGAACTCAAAGGATCGGTAACGATAAACAAACGGAGAGACTTGTAACCGAAAAGGGAAATTCAGTATAGATAGGTTACGCAACAGTGAAACATACAATAGTGCGGATGATTTTCAATAAGAATCTTCATAAAAAATAATAAACATATTTTGAATCGATTTTACAAAGTGATGTGATAAAGATATTTCGCCGAAGGCTGGAAAGTAAGAAGATGACAAAGGCAGGCACAACATGAATGCTAACTCTCAGCCACGCCATCCAACAGCCACATTTTCCATAACCTTGCTAATTTGTATCACGTGAACTTATTTGTATGGTTTGTGTATCAAAAGATCAAAGGTTTGGACATTGAAAGCTTTTGTTTACTGTTTAATAATATTATTAGGATTGGCATGTGGCAACACCTCAAAATAAGCTATTGATGACCCAACAAGTTAATGGACAACTGCTATCTTCAGTGTAGATGTATACATCAAGACTTGAAAGCCGGTGGACTCTTGGACTTTATTCATTACTTCTAATTTACAAACATCAATTTAAGCTTATTTGGTATTCTTTAACATACATCTGTTCGTCTTGTTCTCTCTCAAAGAATTTACCAAGTATTGAGTTTTCTCTAATACAGCCATGGCTGCATCTTCATGGCTACATGAAACGCTTCGTTCTCACCCATGATCATCTTGCCACTTCGAATTAACCAAAAGATATCAAAATTAAAGAGATAGATGACATATGTATAACACATACTGCCATGTGCATTCATTATGCCAATACCCGAATGTTGTTACTATTACATATCCTGGTATCTCCTTTCGTTACACAACGCTCTAGCCAACTCCAGCATCTCATAACCTCAATCCAAAGTGAACATCCATCTCATCGATTTCCTCGTAATCCCTTGAGGCACTATCTTTCCTTATATCTTGGAATTCCCTTTGTATTGTCTAGGTTTGGCGACATGAAATCTTTCTGACATGTCATCAACCTTACCTCTGGTCAGGCCTGTACGGAGCCACTGGGTCAGATATACACATAAGCCAACTTCTTTGTTGATTAAGATGACGTAGTCTATGATTCATGGAAAATAAATAGTGAAAAAAAAGAATTAAAAAAGTTGAGCCGAGACGAAAATGGAGACGCGGGGAATCGAACCCCGGACCCGATCCAAGCTTGAAGTATCAACTGTAGAACTGCTGAGGATCCGTCATATCGCTAGACAACGTCCCTAGTTTTTGAAAATCGGATTACTTATTGCCATCTCTGAGTTACACAATGGGTAGAATGTTTATTATTGCTACCCAGTGACCTCCAATGACTGAAGGAATGTTTGGACATATATTAAAACGCATTTTGTGGTTAGTAGCTTGATTCCTAGATTACAATAGTAAGTATCATGAAGCAAGGTGAATGAATCACTGACCTGTATATTCTGAATTATTATAGTAGCTTTCAGAAGCTGGGGACATGGTCTAATAGTATGACAGATCCTTAGCATTTCTACAGTTGAGACATCAAGCTTGGATCGGGTCCGGGGTTCGATTCCCCGCGTCTCCATTTTCATCACGGCTCAACTTTCCTCTTTTGTCTGGCGATATACAGAAATTCCGTGTTTTCTGCACTGCATTCTTTCTGAATGCTCATTCAGGTATGTAGCAATGTAAATACAAATATCAATGCTATCAATGTTCCCGGGTATCTAATTAAAAATGACTAAATTTAATGCTCACTCATTAATCAGGCGCCAATACCTTTTTTTTTCCCGAGTCCACAAACCTGGAGGATTTCGACATGCCTTGCAACTCACAAATTGCCAGCTCTTCTCCAGATATCTCCTTTTCTTCCCCTCCTACATAAAATTCTTCACTGTCTGACTCGGGCCGCTCCGCACCGGCTTCTTCAACAACGTCCTGCCCTTCTTCGAGAACCCCAACTTACAGGCCCATTTCCACTAGTTCCAAGAGACCATATCAGTAGGCCGGCCATCCTCGTCAAGTTCGACAAAAGCGGGCGCATAGTCTCCCCTCTCATCTTCGTCTTCTAGGTCGGGAACATCAACTTCAACAATGTCGCCGTCCGGAAGAGTGATGCGGCCCGAACGAACATAGTTTCCGGAAACCTCCCAGCCCATGTCTTCCAAAATTCTTTTGAGATTGTTCCAAGCGGCCAGGACACCGATCGAGTCTGACTGTGCTGGCGTAATTTTAGCTTGTGGTCCGAGCGGTTTCGCGTCAGGTGAAAGTAATTCTTCTAATCTACGTCCGTAGACGGTGACTGCAAGCTGCATATCCTTTGTCTTGTTGGAATTGTGTTCAAAGATGCTGCTGTCTAACAAGGTGGTGTCGTACTGGACTTGGGCCGCAAGAGTACGCAAAAATAAGGCAGTCAGCCGAGGTCGTGCTTGTGCCAAGCTATGCGCTTTCAGGAAAATCTTCAACACCATAAACCACCATTCTTCCAGAGCACCATGATTCCCCAGATGCATCCCCAGGAGATATGAAATCTGGAGCTCGCCAATAAGATCTGCTTCATTGGTGATTGATGCGGCTTTGTTCAAGATATATTTTGTGGAATCCCTAGCCGCTTCAGTTCTTTCGGCACCTTGCAGGTCCGCATCAAATGTTCGTTCGTCGAGGGCCATGGTGAAAGTGATCTTACGTTCCATCATGTCTTGACTCAGGTTTCCAGCCAATGACTTGTTCATTGCAGCCTCGACAGCGTTCTCGATAGTTCCTTTGGGTCTATCTGTTGTATGGCAAACCCATATTAACTTGGGTGAATCATAAATTCGTTTGAGGACAGCCGGTGAGATGCAACTCGTCACTCTACTCCAAAGACCATCTTCAAAAATTGCCGCTCGCCCCTCACTAGGAGTCTCAGTTGGAGGCGCTTGATAATCCAGTGAGCTTTCATCGTAGGCTACCTTCACAGAAACTACTTTGCCACTTTCTTCGGGTACAGAAGCTTCAATGAACGCCTCCACATGATCATCCCATTGGACCACATGAGTTTTCCCACTACCATCAGCAACTATCCAAAAGCCACTGCGCATCGACTTATCAGATTCAGAAGACCAGACTAGATGAGCGCCAGCAGGGATGTTTTTGATGCTGCAGAAGTTTCGGGTCGTCAACATGAGAGCATCGACGCCGACCATGGTCTGAGTAGGCATACCCTTGAAGATAATTTGATCAGGAAGCATAATGTGCAGACTTTGAGTGTACGACGTGGGATCTACACACGAGAGATTGGTCGAAGTTCTTCCGGTCGGTGAGTGAGACTACGGTCTCGAATTAGTACTAAGGGGACAGCCGGGAGGACACTACACCAGACGAGGCGGTGAGAAATCTATCGATGTTGGTGACACACAAAAGCCCAGTGGGTATGTGTCCGATGTTACCCACAGATTCGTAGGATGGACCAACTAGTACAGAGTTATGTACGACTAGTTGGTTTGATGAAATTCAAGTTTGGTGATGCTGAAGAAGTCTGCACAACATAAAAGGTGTTAGAATGAGTTTTAAAGTATCACAGACCGACAGGCTCTTTTATTCTAATTCATTCTATGCAAAAATGTTATAAATATGACAAATAGTTTTCCGATTGATGGTTCAGGTGATATCAAAGTGAACATACAGATTGCTTGCTACCACACCTTAGCTTTTACAAAATATGTCAGTCAAACTAAGACCTTACAGACATATTAATATTTCTGACAGAATATATTGATGGGTCTAGAGGTTTGAACGCTGTAGGTGATATTTTCGGATGAGGTTGCTGGTGGTTGATTGATATTGCTTGACTAAGTCGTCGTTCTTCACCCAATTGTAAGCAATGAGAATATAGGGTTAAAGGTTATGCAAGAACCCTTACTCACGTGGATTGACCCTTGAATAACCCTAGTATCCAAAACCCACTATGGAGCTAAGTCGCAGAAACAGACCACCCCATTACCAAAAGACCAAATTCATCTAGACCATTAGCAATGAACTAATCGTGAACTAACCGGGCAATGTACCAACACAGTGGTAGCAAATTATATGGCTTGCGGCTCGGCTAGAAGGTCAAACTTTTACGTTATGAAGGGTGATGGATCTGGACAAAAACTCGCTCTTCAGTCAAATGACACTGGATAGGTTGTGACATGTATCCTTCTTTAGAGGCGAGAGGCGGAAATACCGGAATGCTTCTGCAACTCATGGGGACAGGACATGTTGAGGCATATATGGTTTATTGGCAATGCGATTACCGGGGATCAGGAGCATTGATGACATCAGTTGCGACGCTGTTCAAGCATCAAAGTCATTGTTGGTCCTGAGGGCGAATATATTACTCTAGGCTATAGACTAGCTTAGAGCCCACAGTGATAATAGTATATAGTCAACTTGAGATGAAATATTCCTCTTGTTCAAACCTGGGCTAGTTCGAGATGTTTGTGACCGGACACTAGAGTTTAGTGTACATAGCGAACCATGCGATTGGGTGGGTTCCTGGACCAGAATCGCGTACCAAGACTGTCACTCCCGCAACCCAACTAACTAAACTCTATCTTGGACCTGACTAGTGCGTATCATCTTGCTTGCTATATAAAAATGAATGCCGACTTGCCAACAAGCTTTGATGATATGTACCGTCATCTGCCCCGAGCGCCTGCCTCATCACCACTTTGACATATATAAACTCACAATGTTACCTTCGCTACTGGCGCAGCGTGGCGTTGTTTCCCCATGCACAAACACACAAACACCCGCATCATGCGCGTCAATCAAACATGGACACATGTCAAATGGCAGTTAGAGAAGGGCGGGGAAGAGTCCAAGCCGTTGGGTTAGAGTCTAGAAAGAAGCTTGGGCATAATGTCATGCAGCGTGACAGACACTTGGACGTCTGTTGATACATACCTGGCTATAATCTGGATCGTATGGAGGAGTATTGCTATCGATGTGCTGGCACTTGTTATCGGGACATCAAGAATGGGTTGATAATGAATGGGAACTATATATCTCAGCGAGTGGTGATGTTCTGTCAAGTGGTCGCTGACCATTGTATAGAGGATTACCTATGGAAAGGGCACCTTTACAGGAATGCTTGTCTCGACATCAGTATGCGACATATCTGAATATTGCCGCCAGGCACGAGGGTATAAGACAATACCAATGAACAGTCTCGCTTCAACAGCCTACCGAAGCTAACTGCGTGCCTGACAGACAAAGAGTGTAAAGTTGGCATACCAAGAAGACCAAGCAACATCACCATGTTCTCGGAGATTCTACAGATTACGATATTCAATTCTTTCCAAGTACACTTAATAATAACAATGTGACGTTAACAAAATGGCTTGTCTCCCCTCTAGGCCTCATGCATCAAAACATCCAACGCCTCCAGCCCTAATCCGCGGTACAACCACATTCCATATTTCCCCTTGAGTCTGCGTCTTTGTCTCGACTAAAAATTAAAAATAAAAGTAAAACAAAAGCAAGATATTTTTTGGTGTTTACTGCATTTGGTGTAACATCCCCTTCCACATTCCTTACAAATCTTCACCACTTGCGGCTGTCTGCATGACATTCGGGAATGTGCATTAGCTTTGTTATAGTGCTAAACCTTATATACACATGCCTTTTTTTTCGATAATCATGTTAATGCATTGGCTGTGTTCTATATCGTCCTTGATTTTTGCTGATCTTGCGATGCCGATCGCTGTTCTTATCGGATTGTTATACGTCCTATACCATGCGTCGACATGCTACCGGGTGATCGACATCAAAACTTCACTTTTGGTCTTTGTACAGCCATAGTTTAGATACATTGATATACCAAGTCCCCTGGTCATGATGATTTGTCGTTAGAATAAAGTTAAATAGTCGAGTCCCAAGTTTTATTTTATCCGTTTTCTTAAAATATAAGAAACGAAGACAAAAAAACACGCGATCACACGCCAATAGCCTACAAACGCCCCCCGACCTGCATTAGCGCCATTACCACATGAGATCAACTGGGGGAGATGTCACGGTTGGATCACTAACGCCGCGATGGATCATTACATGGCGATGGTGTTTAACAATGCACTTTCAACGTTGATATCATGACACACACACACTTTGTTATTGAATCAAGTAATTGTAAGATGCATGTTTAATGCTATATGTAGAAATCTAAGTGGGGTGACGCTCTCTGAACATCGAATCCCCAGTTCCAAGAAATAAGTATCATTGCGACCTCATGAATGCGTCCGTTGCCGGTGAGTGTAATAATTGTGATAGTAAAATAGTCCAAACATGAAAAAGAAAAACAAAGACCAAGGCAAAATCAAACCCAGTTGTAGAGGACCGGCGTGCGTGTTCAGCATGTAGGATAACCTCTATCCTGACAGAGATGAAATCTCAGACTCCCAAGCATTTGCCAAAGTCGTCGGACAAAACTGATGATGCAAGTCATTCGAACTAGATGCTCGAAAACACAAAAAACCCCAACCGAAATGCCTGTGGTAAATGTACCAAGAACCCAATATAGGAAAACCAAACAACCAAACCGATGATGGTCCAGAACAAACACCCAAGCCCCAATATAAATATCAAAAAAAAAGCCAACCCAAAAACCCAAATGAACAAACAAAAGTGCAGACCATAAAAGTCCCTGAACTCCCATAATATGACATGACTTGTGATGGACTCAATCACATATCGACGCCCTCGGTGTCCTTTTCGCTGTCATCATTACAGCCATCGATGTCTGCTGCACAATCCACCCAAGCATATCTTGGAATGGAACAAAGCATCAGTCTACAGAACTAGTAGTGACCAGTGGCGGGGCTAGGGCCAAAGCCAGAACCAGCGCTGGAAGAAGGGTCTTGATCATTACTATAGGCGTAAGGGTAGGCACCAGTGGCATAAGTCGATGTGGAGTAGTCCGAGGGCATAACAGCGGACCCAGCAGCAGAACCCGGAGCACCATAGTTACCCGTGTAGGGAGAGTTGCTATAACCCGCATGCACTGGCGAGCCATACGCGCTGGCGTTGTACGAGTTGGTCGAAGTTCCGGGTGCACCATAAGGAGAGTTATTACCAAAGCCCGAAGGAACGGGATAAGAAGTGCCCCCACCATTTTGCATCGGGTAGCTGGTGTGCATGTTAGACGTAGGACCACTAGGAAGAGGCATCTGCGGGGTCGTAGCGGGAGAGCGGCTGGCACTGGCAGCGCGTTCCCGGTCAACTTGCTCGCGGCGAGCCACCTCCTGCGCCTTCTTCTTGGCCTTCCATTCCTTGCGGATCTCCTTGAACTCGTCGGGATGTCTCTTCTCGCCATGGCTCTGCATGGTGACGTGAGCGTTGAGGTGGTTGAGAGTGCCGTAAGCCTTTTCACAGCCGTTATAGCCGCAGACGTACATTCTTTCGATTTCCTCATAACGGCGACGAGGCCGCTTGTGTTGCACCTGGCCAGGCAAAGCGACAAATGAGTAACTCTGCAAAAAAAAAAAAAAAAAAACATGTTAGTCGACATGCAGATATAAAATTGGAATAGAAATTAATCTTACGCTTACCGTTCCGCGAGGAGTACGACTAATGTTTCCGGTCATCATACCCGGAGCACCAACGGCGGGGTACCCCCAACCGTCAGGTCTGGCACTGTGGCCAGTAGGATAATATGTGGTTGGGGCTTCGGTATAGCCAGAACCAGCTCCGGTGGTATAGTGGCCCGCAGTGGGTGGGGGGAAGGCAGCAGGAGTCGAATAATACATGCCCATGGAGTTGGCTGTATCAGCATTGTTAGTTATACGTTATTAGTCCATATTGAAAATTTTCTTCGTTTTATAACTTACAAACAGGTCCAGTCGGTGAAGTGCTGGGAGGCAGCGCTCCGTATTGAGAGGGATAGCCGGTGGACATTTGTTGGCGGCTCTGAGTGGGGTCCTGAGGAGTAGCAGCAATGGGAACAGGCGAATAGATGAGAGGGTTTTTGATGCTGTCGACAGTGTCAAATTCGTTAGAACGCTCCATAGCGTATGTTGTATTGTGGAATAATAAATGTGTTGTATAAAATGTAGCGCAAAAGATGAGGCGATGCGGCCTTTTGCACTAATGAAGGGTCAATTTTATGAAGTCTCGTCTCTGTCGCTTCAAAGAAGAAGACGAAAGAAAAAAAAAATTCTTGCTTGATTGATGTAGATTCCGAATTTGAGAATTGGCGCGAGGCTGAATTTGCAATAGAGATGCGATTTGAGTTTGGAAGGAGACTTGGATCGAGTACCTTCCCGAAGTTGAAACTGAGAAATTGACGATGAACCGAAACTTTGTGGCTCGAATAAGGCACTTGTGGAGTCAAGTTGAGACAATTGTGATGATGTTGCAGAGTTGGCTGAACTGCAGATGCTGATCTTGGATTGTGAAAATGCCTTGTTATAAATATGAATTGCGAAAATTGTAAAGTAAAGCAACTTGACGAGAGAATGGAGAGCAGGCAAAGTTTAAATATAATCGATCGATGTGGGGAGTAGTAGGGAAGAGGGTGTGGCTCGACCGAGAGGAAGAGGGGGGGGTGAACTAGCAGAAATATATCGCTAATTTACTTGATTTTATATACTTTGGCCGCCATCACGAAAGCCGACACCCTAAACATTTTGCCCCACATATACTCGAAAGACTGACTTTTCTCAAGAACCCACATCAGTGGTCTATACAGAAAAGAATTATATAGGGCTTTGTATCTTATCAAGGTGGTAAAGTTTACACGGAGTTTTTAACCGTTAATCTTCTTGATAAGATGCAAATCGTCAAGCCAGCATCACTTGGTGACAACATATTGTTTATTCTTGTCTTTTTTATTTTTTACCAAATTACTTGTCATGTTCATCAATCAAGTCTTGTATCTGAAAGCATGCCTCACAATACAAAAATCTCATCCTGATTTATTTATTTTCATCCAGTCAATGTGAACGATTTAATCGAGTGAAGTATACAGTATCCAAGTTCATCTGGGACTGTGCCCCATAAAACTCCAAATGCGGAAGCCATTAACTTGCGGATCCCTACAGACCTATTATGAGCGGCGATTTCTGGATTTCTGCTTCGTGAGCCATAAGGCCTGTCATGATAGGTCGATTTATCTTATGTCATCACTTCAGTCTTCAACCATACAGAACAAACATTCAAGTCTCAAGCATAACGCAAAGATAGGGTCAGTCTATCTGCCATTATGTGGTTATCTGCGTTGACAAGATCACACTGATCATACTAAAGCATCCGATCTGGATTCAAACTTTCTGGCACCCTCATCACAAACCCTACTTTTCTCATTGGTAAGAATATATCGACAATCCCTAGAAACTTCATGTCTTCGGCCATCCTTTATTGCTCAAGCCCCTATATCTTGACTGGTCTCTAACTCAATGACAAAAATGACACTCGATGTCAGTCCACTCCCGGAGTTTGGCCGGCTTCTCCCTTCGCGGAAGATCTACCACAGCCTTCGCCCACACTGAGAATAGAAGATTGAAACCAACGCCCGGTTCAAGTACCCACACTCCGGTGTTTCGCATGAGAGCCATTTTCCGATGTCCATGTAGTTCCAGTATCCCACATCGAATCCACCGATATATACCCCCCCTTGCAATGACGGGCGTTATGTCTTTTGGCTGGACTGGGTTAACCCACCACAGCTTAACAAGACGTATATACGCCTCACTGAGAGCGGAAATGGATGATGGATGGGGGGAGGGGAACTAGCAATGCCATGATGTGATCCAACACAGTTGATCCGCACTTGATGGAGTTAAAAACAGGGCGCATCACTTTAGTCGACAGTGGATATGAGCTACATCCCAGTGTGTCAAACCCTCCACTGAGAGGCAATGTGCCCTTGAAGCGCGCCGTCTGTGACACGATCCCTCCATTCACTGCCATTACCTTTAACCTTCGAGCTCAGTGCTTTGATAATTTTGTCTTTGTAATTTGTATATTTTCTCATGGGAGGCTCAGCGGATTTGAAAGAAGACATACGCTGCCGCTGTTGTGTTTATTGTCACAGTATTCTCCAAGCCATATTGCATTTGTGTTTCCACAATGGATGCGTAAATAAACGCTCCGACACATTTTTCTGCCCAGGGTTCGGCATGACCAACTGGTGTTGGAGTGACTACATCTGGGTATAAAAGGCCGGAGTCAATAGTCACACTATCAAATGACTGCTGGTCAATATCGTTGTCATTTCTCACGCTTTTCTCCAGCTTGCTAGACCAGGGCATGGCGTTATCGCGTGTTTGTGATCTCGCTAGGGTCTGTTCAAATACATAAAAATCATGTCCGCAGTCTCCGGGCATTTTCTCAATGGCCGGTCTGCTGGTGTAATCTGAACTCCTGGCAAGCCAGCCGCCCATATATATGCTAAGCATTTATCTCGCTATCATGAAAGCCACGGGCCTGGAAATATGAAACAGGATAAAAGAAGACTCCACGATTCGTGTCTTACTAAATTTGAGAGCTTAAATGGAATATATCAAACATGCATTTTTGGGCAACCTTTGCGCTGTTTTCTCCCTGGCGATCCCTAAGATGGGATTCTATTGGAGTGTTCTCCCTTCTCATCCGTCATTGTCACATAACACAGACAGTTTCTGGGGGTATATCTTTGCCAGTAATATTCACCGTCGGCGGTTGTAGTGCGAAGCCTCACATGTAATGGCTGCTATTATGCCTCTTTGTGGCGGGTGTGGCTTGGTGATACCGGATGGACTAGATATGATTTAGATCATGCAGTCATGCAACAATGAAAATAAATTTCCTGCATGGGACATATCTTTGAGTGTTGTGGCTAACAGTACGGTTTCAAACTAACAGATTCAGTCTCAATGGCAGCCCTAACCCGACGACATATATGATGCAACTTGGAAGGGCAGAGCGCCTCACGCTTTCCGCTACATGGACCTTGGCCTCTCCAGCATGACAAATTACATGGGCATAAACATGGATCAAAAAACTCATCAAAATTCGGTTTTGGTAAACTTGCATCAGACCCGTTGATCAGATGGAGTTATCGTCTCCGGCGTCGTCATGCACGTTGTGTTGTATATACAATCATGGTCTACTATTATTTTTGCGTTCTTTTATTTATTGTTTTATTGCCATTTTGGGATTGATGTACCTAACGACTTCAACTTATAGCATCTCGAGATATTAAGACGCCATTCCACATTTGTGATATTAGTCCTTCCACAAACAAAACATGGAGAAAATGACAACACTTGAGAATCTGATAAGGCTGACGTCCTGGATGCGACCAAGCTCCGAGTCTTAGATTTGCTCTTAGATTTGCATAATATGAGACTTCGAATTCGCTGATCTAGAGCACATACCAGTATCTCACAGCATCAGAAACATAATACACATCAATGCAAATGGCATTCTTGTCCCTCTGGCTTTATTTTTTGGATGACAATGTCTCGTCTGCAGGTGGCCTGGCCTTGACCCGGAGGATTGATTTGTGCTTCCAGAAGAACGCCAGAACATATAGCTGCCCAGATTTTCTAAAACAACAGGCTGATTTCTTTCAGAACGACAGTGCATATAAAAGTTTCGAATGTGACCCTTCTCGAATCGATCGGCGGTTCAACAAACAGGCTTCTTTCCCAAAATGTCGCTGAGACTGATCGGTTGATGTGCAAAATTCGAGATGGAGTCCGCGGAGATTCTCGAGACTCGAAACGCCGTTGTTCCAGGAGATCCACAGTGAGATCCTGAAAGAAGATAAATAAAAGTGACGATCAAGTCCCAGAAGTTCAGTGCATCTGGTGTCTCGGAAGCGCCGAGTAGATGTCGAACTGGTATTATGATTTTATGTGCAAGTTATTCGTTATGAGTGTGTTATGGAGTCCGGTCGATTGAGGTGATGAATTTGCGATGCATCGTGAGCTTTGATGTGATCAGCCACATTTTGAAGCATAGCCTAGTCTCAACTTGATGGGCGGTGTATGAAGAAGCTATTGAAGTAGTGTCAAGCTCCACTTAGCCACAGCAAGCAACTTTCTGCATCAAACAGGATCAATCTGCGGCGGTGATTTGTTCGACAAGTCGACCTCTCCAGCGCAGATCGGAACCGATTTGGGTACCAGACTAGAAGCTTTGTTGAAGCAATCTTTGGTTCGGTGTCGGTCTGTTGATCTCAAAATGGAATCTTTTTTCAACATCTGAAGCAGAGTATCGGAATGGATACGTCAGAGTTTCAGGGTCAAGGCATTGAGTTTGTAGACACATATATAGTACATATATATAGTGTGTATGTACACACCGAGGACGCCAATACTGAGAACCACTAAGCAGGATTGGCGGGCAAGTTGAAAGTCTGGTCATGACAAGGTTTCTGTGACGAAGGGGGGGCGGCAGGCTTTGTTGTGGGTTACAGAATAATATGACATGTCATTTTTTTTTGGTCTCTTTTACGGAGGAACGGGAACGCATATATCGTCAGATATTCGTCAATGTTCTTGGTGGCATTCCATTTGGTGAGTTGCTTTTTTTCCTCGGTCGGAATTAGTGACTTTCGCTGACAGGTGGACTAGTGGATTGATTTGCCGTCTGATGGCACGGGTGGGAATGTATATTTTCTTTTCGTGGTGGCCATTATTACTTAGGTAAGTCGATGTTTTTGGGATTTAATCAAGATGTCCCACATTGAATCTATATACACTGTGGTGTCGTATATAATATAACTATGGACCTTGATATATATATATATATATACGTATATACGTATATGCATCTACGCTTCAGGGTCTTGTATCCGTTACTGTACCAAGAGTTTACCTAAATATTTGGGAATACTCTATATATGTTATGACCACAGCCTCCAGCATTTGATGGGTGCGTAAATATTAGGATGTGAGACGACGGGGACAGTGCTCTATTTCTATTCTTGTTCTATTCGGCAGTTCACCTTCTACGAGATGTGTCTTTTTTTCTCGACACTGTACACTTGTTAGCCCGATATTGTCACTCAGGGTCTTGTGCGGAAGGGTCACAGACGGCAGAAGAAATTAATACTATTTGTATATACAGGGGTAATATTGAATGGAACTTGCAACGGCATGGCAATGGCAGTGTCCATTGTTGGACCTGACGAAAGCTCATTTGGCTGGGGGCTGGCTTTATTTATTTACATATACTCACGTCAACCAATAGCCATCTATCTCTCTACCGCACTCAGTATATGGCAAATCAACGTGAAGCCCTGATGATACTATATACTTGTCTCCGCAGTCACAGAGGGAGTATCAACGACGTCAGCATGCGGTCAACGGGTTCGTGCTTTTTTTTGAATGTCTGCGTCTGTGTTTACAACAAGCCCCATTGCTAATGCCCCTTCTTCCGAGACATTTGTTTGTACGGATGTCCTATAACATGAGAAGATGCAGAGACACGCTACATGAAAGCTTGGACGAAGATGTTGTCGATCACTTTCTCCATGTGGAGGGTGTATAGTGGGGGAAGTCAATGCTTTATTGTAGAACGGGGGGGGGGGGAATAGGGCAATGAGCAA